>SSNR01000037.1:2081698-2196269 GCA_006937965.1 Callopanchax toddi
TCCGGCCCTGTTACCAGTGGTTTATACTGAAATAACATGATCAGATTAAACATTATAACATTGGATAAAGTTGATTAATGTCTTATGTCTCAGAACATTTGTAGCTTTAAACGCCTGCAGTACAAACCCTGATCCGTAGCCAGCAGAGTTCTCTGCTTGCCTTCCATTTTGCCATATAAGCCTGATGTCCTACAAGGGTAAATACAGAGAAAGGTCAGGGAAGTATTGACAGGACCCTGCTAGGGATGGTGACATTTGAGCCCCGGAGTGTGACTTTTATTAAGTGCTCAATATCTTCAGGATGTGACACTGGGAGAACATGCATATGAGTGTTACAAATCCCTGTTAGTGGGTCAGCTCATTTGCCCGAGGAGATCAACCTGTGACAGGACATGCACGGCTGACCTTCGGATGGCTGGGAGGAGACGAGCCTTTGGTTGTGTTAACAGATTGTTGCCTTGAAGAGCCGCATGGTGTTCATAAAACCAGGATTTCTGCACCAAGAGTTAAATAAGCAAAACATGGGGGGTGTCTTTGAGGTGTGCTTTTTAAAATGTCAGGATAGAGAAAGGAAACAAATTGAAATGTCTACCAGCTCAACAAAGAAAATAAAGAACATGAGCCACTTTAAGCACTTCAACAAATGAGGAAATAGTTTTGTTTTTGTTTCAGAAGAGGCTTCCTTAGATGAGTACTGTACCTCATTTGTTCTTTTATCTGTTTCCACAGCTTCTCCATTTTTGTCTGCTGACTCTGAAGGTGAATCCTCATTCG
Organism: Callopanchax toddi; assembly: GCA_006937965.1. Taxonomy (NCBI): domain Eukaryota; kingdom Metazoa; phylum Chordata; class Actinopteri; order Cyprinodontiformes; family Nothobranchiidae; genus Callopanchax; species Callopanchax toddi. The sequence continues at coordinate 2,082,473 of SSNR01000037.1, forward strand.
GCTCTGCTGGTCCGGAGAGATAATGCGTTATCATGGCTCCGATCCTCAGCCTCAGTCTCTGCAGGATTATCTGTTACAAGCTCCAAAACACGGCGCAGCCGTGTAACATTAATCCTATTGATAGATGCTTATTTACTTTAAAAATATGTCACATAATTAACTTGAATTTTGTTTTTAATGCTGGTTATTTTCAGCGTCATCAACATCACAGGATTGTAAAATAATCAGTGATGTCGTCCTAAAAAGAGTGGTAGATATCGGATAACTTTTTTCTTTTTCTGAGTCCAGTCATCCAACCACGCTCAGAAAAAGTCTGATTTTTTTTTTCCGATCCCATCTTCCAAACACCACAAACTCATCTTCCAATAATTTATTTATCATAATCGTGATAAACGTCTGCAGAGATGAGTTTCCATATATTTGTGAAAGGATGCTGCTTCCCATTACAGAGATAGAACTCTTTCCAAGAAATCACATGACATATGCTCTATACTTTAGAGATTTGAAGCCAGATTTATTGAAGTGTTGCTCTACTGGTGACAGAAAACAGCATTTTATAACTTGATAACTTGGCTGAATAATGATTAAAACCTCTTATCACAAACCTCATCATCTCAAGGCATTTATAAATGGCAGCTTGTTTTTAATACATCTGTGCTGCCCTGCAGTGAATGCATCTTAAAAATGAAACCCGATAACAAAAAAGAGAAAAGTGACGGAGAGGAATGGACGGCAATGGAGAAAGAAAAGGATGGAGAGAGTGTGTTTTCCATCAGAGTCAACCTTGCAAGGCAATTTGGGCCCCCATTTCAGAAGCCTAATGGGAGATGGACAGTGATGGACAGCGCGTGTGGGTTACTTATTAATCTGGGAGAGGCAATTGGAGAACCTCTATCGACCTGCAGTAAATTAAATAAGGCCTATCCTGAAATGGCATTATTCTCCCTCAACTCTCCCTCTGCTCCTCTCCCCTCTCCCGACCCGCTGGAAGGGATTAGAGCAAATAAAATGGGAAAATTTAGACACAGTGAAATGATGATGGATATTTACCACACATACAGCTAAAGGAATACAGCGTGTTCACTAATGTCAGGAGATTAATCATGCAAACATGCAGAAATGTGCATAAGTTGGTGGAAATAATTCAACATGCTCATGGTTTTTTTTTTTGTTTGTTTGTTTCGAGGAGGGTTCGGGTTGCTAGTGTCTTTTCTAATGCACCTACAGAACTTTAATTCATATGTACTTATAAGTATACTTATATACTTCATCATTACCAGCATTTGCATTTAAACATATTCAAATATAATGATTTATACTGAGCTGCTTGTTGACTGCTGTGGTTTAGAAAACCTCCCACGGTTTGATTAGCATCCATGCTAATCAAACGTGCTTCAGCATTTCTCATGCATCTGGGTCCTTGATAAATGCCAAGTCAGCACTTGCAGAATCTTAGCACTAAGTGATCTAGAGAACATTCTTGTTAGATGAGCTTGTTGCTTCTCACTTATGTCAGAGTTAATGTTTCATTTCTGGAGTTTTTGCACAGATGCCTCAGAGGTTTCATCTTCTCACTCCATCAGATGAACAAGACAGGATCACAGGGCTTGGAAGTTGCCCGCAAAAAGCAGCCTACAGAAGTCACCTTGACTCCAAAAATAGAGCTGGCTCTTCTGTACGCCCATCAGTCTTTTGTCAGTTATTTAGGACAAATTCACCCTAAAGTCTGCAGAAGACCTCGGGGTACGAGATACTTTGACACTCGCCTTTTTTGCTCTCTTTTTCTCTCGCTCTCATTTTTTTGACTCCTGTTCTCTCAGAACTCACTGTACTGCAGCATCAACCAGAGGTGAATGAACTGTTCGCTCTGTACCCAATTAACTAGCTAACTGGGCGAGTACTCGTGTATTTGTATCATTCTATATCTGGGTAACAAGGAGACAGTTTTAGAAAAAATAAAAGCTTGATTTTAGAAGAAGTATAAGTGATGTACACCCGGGTTTCAACAAAATTAACAAGATGAGAATCAAACATTGCAGAATGAGACACTCACTGCAAAATTTGTTTGTCCATTTTTTTAAAGGTTACAAAGAAATGGCTGCTAAACGACTCATTTTTAGTACCACCAGATGCAAACTTTGGTTTATTAATCGCTGCATTTGGACATCTTATCAGTGGCTTGGTGTTTTTATCTGGATGTCTTATTTTAAAATAATAAAACAATAAAGTCATCAAGGACCGGGTTTGTAAATTAGCCAATCAACAACAACCTGTTCTTTTCAAATAAAAACTAACGAAATGAAATGAACAAAACGGCATAAAAGCCAGTACAAAACCAAACACTTGGTTTTATTCAGACATTAGAAATTCCAAACAAAGACCATGAACCTTAACCATTCATGAGAATAGGCTACACTCTAACAGCCTTCATGCATTTACACACTTACAAAGTCTGAAGCATTTCAGGACTTTTTGTTCAATTTCTCCTACAGTTTCTTGCAGAGCTTTTGCCTTCTTCCTTTGTCAAACTACTGAGCAAAAGCCAAATTCTTTCACTCTCCGCTATTACCTCAAAATGAGGGAAGCTTATGGCCTTGGGTCACAAAAAGTACAAACCATTTTCCAAAGTGGGTGCCAGATCATCTGTGATTTACACAATTTGTACAAAGTAGTGTGGGAGTCTCCAGAATCACTAACCAGAGAAGAGTGAGTCTGAATCTGAACTCTGACTGTAGCAGAAGTCCAAACTAAGACTGAGCTAAGAAAGAATTTAAACAATGAAAGAATTATTGTAACGGCTTCAGATGCAGGCATCTTTAGAGTGAGCAGCAGACCTGTCAGAAGGTTGGTGGTTTAGTTTTAAAACTTTTAGTAAGGGGTTCAGGTTTAGGGTCCTGCTGTAGGGTTGGAATTTTTAACATCTTCAAAGATTTTGAGAAAAATTTCTTCTCAGCGTTGTTAAAGTAGTCTTGGGCTTCCGGAACTGCTTTCAATTCATTTTAATGTTAGAAAGTCCAAAAAATTTGACGGCAAAATGTTTGCTAATAAAATAAGGATGAACCGAACACAAATTAAGACATAATTAGAAGATTTTGTGACTAAATTTTTACATGAAAATTAGCTGGAATGTGAAAAATCTATTTTGCAGTTTGAATGAATTCAGAGGTTTCTATGAATGCATGTGAATGGGAGAATGTTGAAGTAGGACAGGAAAACAAAGTGATGGTTAAAAGCAGCACATTCACCATCATGTATTTAAATAATTTGACTATAAAGGATCAGTCAGGCAGTGTGTGGTTTAAAGACTGTTTGTAATTTTATGAATTAAGGTCACTAAAGCGTCATCTTGTTCAGATTTTTAAAAAAAGAACAACCATAAATCCAGGAATGTCTTCTGAGGATACTTAAGAGAAAAAATCCACACAGTCAAAGGTGACTTTTCTGATGCACAACAAAACAAAAACAATAGTTTCACAAAAAAAGATCATTTTAAACTCATTACTTTATTTTGTACAACATAAATATGGACTGCACCGAGCTCAGTCATGCATCCATGATTGCAGCTCAGAACTTTAGTTCACTTTAGGTGAAGCGTGGTAAAAACTGACAACACCTTGACAAGTTCAATCAAGTAAATCACATCTGTCAATCACAGTGAAACGGTCAAACGTTTAGGGGTGTGTGAAACTGGGTCTCATTTTTCTGAATCAAGCGATAATTATGCTTGAAGTTCTTGACTTTGTGAACAGCACAGCACCTCTCACACAGGAGGGTTGTGTCATTTTGGATGGAGGTTCACCTCTTTCATTTAAGAGGAACTGCATCTTTCAAACTTGGTCAAATTCCAACAAAACATCATCTCTGGCATCTAAGGCTTCTTGCGCTAAGTAAAATACAAAGTGCATATTTAATATTTTGAAAGTACTCAACTAATTGAGTGGGGAAGCACATATGTAAACTAAAAAAAAAAAAGGCCAAATGGTTCTGTTCATTGAATGTAACATCTAAGGCTATTAACATTTTTTAAAAGTAAAAAAAAGTCGGTGGAATTTTTCTCCTTTGGCCCACAAATTAACACCACTTTGGATTTTGGAATATTGACCTGTGCTAGTTCTGAGCAGAGCACACGCTGCATCCGGTGTGAACGGTATTATGGGAAGTGAGTGCATGACTTCGTATTTAGTCCACAGAGATTTATCAGCACATTCTGAACGCAGCTGCCCACATCAGCATTGTCATTAGCACCACTAACAAACTCCTCTGGGTGTGAGAGGTCTGCACAACTGGTCTTTCTAAAGATCCATTAGCAGGACATTAAGAATGCAAGAACAGTAAAATGCATGCACGTGTGTGAAAGTCTTTGCGTGCACCCAAAAACAAAGCTATTTGACCAATTTTATGATGCACGCTGAACCGCCTTTGCAATTAGCAAAAGTCTGAAACATTGTTTGAAACACTCCAATTTAATAAACATCAGGGGCAGGTCAAAAATGTATGGATGCAAATGCATTCATGCACACATGATTTCAAAAAGGATGACACGGAAGCCAAGGTCCTTATAGAGACCAAAGTGTGTGTCTAATGGAAAAACCATTTTCTTAAGTGCTTTGTTTGTTGCACCATCTGCGTTATTTGCACAGTAATTGCTTCCGTAGTCTGCAGGTTACAATTTGCAACCTCCAGGGCAGTATAAATAATGGGCAAATCATAATAGTCCTTTATCTCAGCAAATGCACAAGTGTCTGGGTTTAATGAAAATCAATTTCATATTAGGCATTAATAGTTCGCTGACGTAAACTTCAGTGGTCCATTTTATTTCTAAATTCTTGCTCTCTGTTCACGATTAATGCAACCTGGCATTGTGAACAACGAAACGAGTTAAAGAGCCTGGATTATTTAACAAGTCAGGTCACAGTTCAAATCAAAAAACATACAAGTTACAAGGCATAGAGCTGCAGAAGTGCATTCAGTTATCTGATATGATTTCAGGCTGGAAATCTTCCTAATTGAAGGGTTCTTGAGTCTGTGTAATATTAGTCACAACCAGGCATCTCTGGTCCATCAAATCCTCCAGAATGCCATAGCTGTGACATGCTGCAATAGGAGATGTTGGAGTAATCCAATAAAGACATTAGCGAACCATTAGGGGGTGCTTCCTGGCTTTGGAGGGACATACTGAGCCTTGTTTAGCCTAATAGAGCATCCCTGTTAGCGTTTATTTATGGCAGCAAGATGTCAAACCACTTAGAGGTGGAATGTTGCCTGTCCATTAAGATGTCTGTCCAAAGGGGAGCTTCGGAGAGAAGATCTTAGGACTTGGAATTTGGCCAATCTTCTTGTCTGAACTCGGTTTTTGAAAATGTGCTGCCTTGGCCTTTTCGACCCACGAAAGAAAATCTATGCATAGCTAATCTCTGGCTGCAGTTTTAGACTTCAAACATTGTGTGGGAATGTGGGCTTAATTCAGTTCAGTTTATTCTTTTAGCTCCAGTTCAAAAACAAAAAAGTCAGGGCACTTTACAGAGAGGAAAAGTGTACTCTAAATATGAAGAATTTAGTAAATTTGAAATATAAAAACAAATATTAATTTATAAAAACTAGTTTTTCAAAATAAACCAAGAGTGTGTTTGACTTTTGTTTTTATCAGCAACAATGGAGAGTAAATAACAGGAAGAAACCTCTAGCAGAACCAAGATGGATGTCTGCCTTGACAAGGGACAAAGAGACAATAACAACAATGAAAAGTCTCACAAATCATCAAAACAAAGGGATGCAGAACACAAACGTCAATATATATAAAGATCTGGATAGAAATCTGAGGATTTAAACTCCAGTTCCTGATGAAGTTGAGACAAAGGGATCATTGATATTAGTCCCGTTTCCACTATCAGAACTTTGGGGTAATTTTACCGGAACTTTGAGGCACGCAACTGTTTCCATTATGCGGGCCATTTCGAGAGGGCCGTCTTCAGGACCATTTCAGGGACCAACGGAGTCCCTGATCAGGGGCAGGTACTCGGTTCAGCCCGATAGATTCCCGGAGTGGGAAATGTGGTTAATTCGTGCTGATTGGTTGTGGGATGAAGGAAAATCATGAAAGCAGACCGTGCCGAGATAAATAACCTGTGTGTTGTTGTTGGAGCTTGCAAAATGACCGTGTCTCCGAAGTTGGATTATTTCGTCATGAAGTATACTCGTCCTTCTGTTCAGCACGCCCATCACTATGTATAAAAACAGCGTAATTACGCCGCAACCATCGCTTCTTCGTCCATTGTTTATTTATTTATTATTCTCCACTGTCTGTTGGCGCCTTTACGCTTCTCAGTGACGTCGATGCTGATGTCTTACAAAAGTTCCGGAAAGGTGGGGGCTGTGATGGAGACACAACAGCTGAGAGGACCGAGCCACAGGAATGTCCCGGTCACTTTCCCCCTCACAGAAATTACCCCGAAGTTCCGATAGTGGAAACGAGACTATTAATTTCATTTGTTTGACAAAGTTATGTCCTGCCCCCTTGTGTTCAGTGATGCCTGTCCTCCTGTGTCCTGCACTAATCCTCCACAGGTGTATCTCGTCTCTCAGATCACCTCCTTCCCTATATATGCTGTTTAGAGTCACTCCCTGTCGGTTCCTCCTGTTGTCTAACCAGTTCCTCCCTGAGTTCCGTTCCATGTTTATGAGTTCACCTCCCCTGTTCCTGCCTCTGTCCTCCTTCAATGGGCTCTGTGCACGCAGCTACGTGACGTAATTTCTGGTAGAAGGTCAGGATGGACGTAAACTTCCGGTAGCCGCTGGAAGCACATACTGTGTTTGCTAGTTTTCTTTCGGGAGCTTGTAAATCTGTATTTTTTTGTAAATATTTCTTCTTTTTTTGTGCGTGGCCTTCTATGTCAAGCTTTTATGTGTCTCGTACCATCCTCACGCCAAACACGGAACTGATGCGTGCACAGAGGCTATTGGGTCCTGCATTTAACGCCGACCTTGACAAAAGTTGCAGCCGCTGCAAACATAACTCGACTGGTATAACCATAACACTTCACTCTTAAACCACTTATTTTAAATAGAGCAACTAAAATGTAATTGTTTCTTAAAGTAAATTTTTGAATAAAGTAGAACAAGTTTATGTTGGTTTTCATAAATACAGGATTTATATTGGAAAAGTGTCCAAGAATCTTTTTAAAATGTTGTGCAGAAACTTATTTCTGTACTCAGAGGGAGTTGTGTGATTTATTAAAAAACTAACTCAAGAGATTTTAGTACTATAGTGAAAGCAGGGTCTCAAGCTTGCAGGGTTGATTATTACTTAGGAGAATAAACGAATAAGTTATTAATAGATGTCTGTAGCCAGCATCGCATTAGTGCTCGAGGCATGAGACTGAATAACAGATTTAGTGTTGATCAATCTGCAAAACTGCATTATGTGTAATGAAGAAGTAGTTCTGAAAAGGGAGAAATATTCAAACGTAGAGAAACTCCAATGCCCTACTTTAATAAAATCCAAAAAAAGAGACCAAAATCAGTTTTCTTACTATAACATAGTTTCATAAAATTAGTTTAAAATTTCAAACCAGCTGAAAAAATTAAGACAGCAAACCTGTTTATGAGGAGCCGTTACCTGAAACATGAATCAAATCCAGTGAAGCTACAGCTCCATTCAGCATCCCTGTATTACTGATAACCCACATAAGCTCCTGTGAATAAATACATCAGAGCACTTCCTTCGTAGCGGCGCTTATTTCCGAGTATGTTTGATCTCAACACAGTGATCTTTACTTTGATGCCGTCATGCACACAGGACTGAGTAGCTGCGAGATCTCAGAGGCCTGAAAGAGCTCACTGATGTTCGGCGCTCATCTTTGGTTTGCTGATGATATTTGCAGGATGGATTTGTCAAATACAATCAGCACAAAGCTGTTAATGATACTGAAGGAATGATACAGAAAATAACAGAAAGATTAGAAATTCTTGTAGATGTAAAATGTCATTAAATGCTATAAAAAGCTGAATTAGCTATTTAGGTGGGCAACTATGGAACTAGAATTAGGACTTTAGTTTTGTACTTGTAACTTACGTTTTGTACTTGTACCTTTTTAGTTTTGTACTTGTAACTTTTATGGATTTCTGTCTGACAGCATACTTGTGAAGCACTTTCACTGCCACCTACTGGTAAAGAGTGAACATAATCAAGTTTGGTTGTGAACACTGCCTCCCTCTTTCCATGATTGGTTCTTCTGGGTAAGCCATATCAGCTACAATTATCAGACCACGCCCCTCAGCTACATGCAACATTTATCAGACCACGCCCCTCGGCTACATTTATTTAATGATGTATTTTGCAGGCAAAACAACAAATGTGTTTTTAAAATACAGTATTGTTTCTATAAAAATGTTGCACTAAAACGATTACGAAAGAATGTTCTTTTTTTTTAAATATATATCTTCAAATAATACTACTTTTGCATTTTCCACAATAAAAAAAACCATTATAAATCACCAGCAACGACACGTCAACCTTTCTTTTTTGGTAAAATTTAAGTGTCCCAGTTTTCAGTTTTGAAAATCTGGTCACCCTAGCTTAGTTAGCACACAGCAGAAGGGTAAACACTTGATGTTGGACCTCTTTGCTGCAACTATCCTTCTGTTTAAAGCCAAAGTAGCCCCAAACAGGCGACGCTGTGTTATTTACAACTATCCATCCATCCATTTTCTGTAGCCACTTAGTCCTCCACAGAGGGTCGCGGGGCAGCTGGTGCCTATCTCCAGCGGTCAAGGGGCGAGAGGCGGGGGACACCCTGGACAGGTCGCCAGTCCATCGCAGGGCCACACAGAGACGAACGAGACAAACAACCACACACCCACTCACACCTAAGGACAATTTACCAGCCCAATTAGCCTGACAGTCATGTCTTTGGACTGTGGGAGGAAACCGGAGTACCCGGAGAAAACCCACGCACGCACGGGGAGAACATGCAAACTCCACGCAGAGAGGCCGCAGAGCCGGGACGCGAACCCACGACCTCCTTGCTGCGAGGCAACAGTGCTAACCAACTGCGCCACCATGCAGCCCGTTATTTACAAATATTTCCTCAATTTTGGGACTTCTGAGTCCTAATTTGGCAAATCCATTAGTGTGTGTTTACATTGCTCCGCCCGCAAATATGTCAACATGTCACCTGCGCAAATAAATTGCCCATCGTCGATTTTTGGACTGACGATGGACGATTGGAAAAAAGTTACACATCGCCCAACCCTATTTCAACACACCTGATTTGAATCAGTGGTAATCAGAAACTTGCAGAACTTCAGGATTCAACCTGTGAATCAGGTGTTTAGAGCAGAAAATCAACAAAACATGCAGGATGGTGGCCTTCCACAGCCAGTACTGAACACCTCTGGTTGTAGACAAATGAGTTAGGATCACCCACCTTTTGCTTTGTGGTGACAGGAGATAAAACCTTGAAGTTCCTCTCAGTCTTTCTTTTTGATTGATAAGAGGAGAATCTTTTCCTTAAACTTCACACATCGAAATAGTCTTTTTTTTAAATTCCGACTGCATGGATAAGTATAACGTCTCCAGCAAAGCTCAAAGAACCTGCAGTAGGACGCAGTGCTCCATCAATATCAGATTTTAAATTGGAAAAACGTTTGTGTGTCACAAGAGGGTCGGACCAGCGGGGCCACTTGATGAATGAGCCATCTTAGTGATTGATGGTCAACAGGGAGCGGTCAGGGGGAATGTTATGCCACGCCACGTCAATATCAAGTTGTTTCCTTCTCATGAATTTCAGAAAATAAGGGGGCACTAAGTACCTTTGACATAAGCATTTTACTTTCAGAATACACACGCTAACATCACCTTGTTTCCATCGGGCGTCCTCCAAGAGCACAGGACAGAATATGTCTGAATATTAGATTTTAAACATTCAGCACTTATAGTTGGTTCTATCAATCCAAACAACTCACCTAAAAAAAACAGTTTTCGTGAGGATGTTCATTCTAAACCCAGGTTCAATACTAATAAAGCACTCACTAACACCGCACACATACAGTAGCAATAAATGACCTTGCTAATTAGCTTTAGTTATGGGCATTCACACTCCCATTTGACATTCTCAACACTTAATACTATCCCAGGAGAGCAGAATCGCATAACATTAGGGGAAGGCTTTATCGCAGGGAGAGAGGGCTGTAAATCAGACACCTGAAACTCCATTAGCAATTCCAACTAACAGGGGTGCCTGTGTGATTACTGTGGGACCGGATGCTCTCGGCTCGCTGATAATGACGACTAAGTCAGATAAGCCCATGAATGCATTGCATCTCCTCCTAACTCTTTGTATTTTCAAAGAACATTGCTGACTGTAAGTTAAATGCATTTTTTGCGTAGCCTACTGAGCACCATTAGAAACATGTTTACAATCAGTCTATCTTCTGTGTATAGCTGTTTAAATATGCACAGGGTCACAGAGAACATGGATGTTTTCAGAGTTTGGAAGGAAACTGGATCACCCTGAGAAAAGCCATGTAGGGGGAGAAGATGAAACCTTTTTTTTAAGATTGTTTCACCTGGTTTTTGTGTCTGTGAGAGGACTAGATTCCCACCCATTCCTAATGAGGGAATGTGTGTGCAGAACAGGAGGTCTAAACTGGGAGAATGAGATCTAGAGAGCTGCAGGGAGAAGCTGCAGGGAGAGTAAGCTGCAGCCTATGAGGCCATAGAGGGGTTTGTCCCCTGAGTGACAGATGATGCTTGGGCAGCAGCCTATGTGCTGCAAGAATGCCAGTTTAGTGCTAGTAGCTGTGGCAGTAAAGTGGACAACGCGGTAGCTGGGTGCACCTCCAAGGACACCAGCCTCAGGCTGGTTGTGGTGGCGTCCAGAAATGTCCCAGATAACATGCTGGAGAGGGGGGGCACAGGCCTAAGGCTGATGATGGCAATGGATTGCAGTGGCAGCAATGATAGAATGCAGTAGCTGGTCAGGAAGAAAGTGGCAACACTGAGTGGAAAAGAGCTGATGAATGCCAGAGCGAGTAGAGAAAAAGAGTGGTTCTCATAATGGGGGAGAATACAGGAAAGGCCGACCTAAGGTCATCTGCAGCTTTGGCACTGTGAAAGCTTAAAAAGGCTGGACAGCAAGATGCATCGTACAGAAGGTCTTGTGGGTAATCTGGAGGAGGGAGCATTAAGGACCAAAAGCATTACTGCTTTTAGACTAAAACTGATGTGGATTTTAATGATATATCACATATTAGCTGGGAAAATGCAGAGTCTATAGAGGTCTAGTGAGGTCTTTCACCCAGAGTTGAACTCTGTAAACAAGGCTTCAGAAAAAACCAGATGTCCCATCTGAAAAGTGCAAAGTCATGATTCCAGGAAGCGAGTGTGAAGGAAGGCTGACCATTTAAGGCAGAGTTACGAAACTCATCCTGTTTTTCCAACATTGTGTGTGTGTGTGTATGTGAGTGCGTGTGTGTGTGTAAGTGTATCAGGGTTATAAAAGGGGCCAGACGCTCTGTTTCGGGGGCTCTCTATGAAAAATGATCTCACTCTGTGTTGCGCCTGTGAGAACGATGTAAGGCTTAATTAAATATGTAAATAAATTACCTATAATTATTTTTATAAAAGTACAGTCTCCCTGACTCATGTTTTGAACCTGGCAAACATTTTTGCATCAACAAAACATAAAATATCCAGTGTTCATTTCACCTTTTTTACTCCTATGCATGCTTAGTAGTTTTTATTGAGGCATAATGTTTACAGCTGGCTTCCTGTGTGTCCATTGGTCAGTGGAAACGACTAATAAACTCTTCAGGTGCTTAACTGGGATTCTGCTAGTTGGAGGAAGAAAACAGGAAGGCTGACCTGCCTGGCTGTGAGGAGCGAGGAGAACAAAGAGTCAGGACTTTTTATCCTTTCTAAGATATTTTTTAGACCATTTATCTTATGTTTTAGGACTTTATTCAGATTAATTGGTTATTTTCATTATAATGAATCACGTTTTACATGACCGCCTGTCTGCCAGCTGTACTTGGGTTCAGTGAACTCCTCAGTGGAAATTACTGTGATTTAACAGACTTTTAGGATGTGACAGATTAATGAGCTAATATTTAAGAGTAGGTTGTTCAAGGCCACTATGATGTCATCTAAGGATATCACCTAATCTAACACTATTAATAAATATTTATACGAACAAAAATGGAGCAAATTGAATGAAGTGACCGCCAGGTTAGGGTGGTTCATCTTCGTGATACTGTGGAACATTTTACTGCAATCCAGCTCAAAATGAGAGAAATATTAGTTTTTATTAAAGGCACACTAAGTAACTTTTTCCTATTTTTAATCTTTATCTTGAGCCAGTGTGCTAATATGATCCTTTACAGCCCCATCTGCTGCTTGTGTCCAGAATACCACGTTTGCAACTTCAGTCTCCGGTTTGTCTCTCAAAGTCACGTATCTCCTGTTAAGCAGTAATGCTTTACAACAATCCATGTTTCCACCTCAGAACCTGCTCAGTACAGACGCGTTGAAGACATAGACATCATAGATATGAGCTAGGAGATCTACTGTATCGTGATCATCATGGCGGAGCCTCCAAAGAAACAGAGAAAACCTTTATTTGGTGATCGAAAACATGGGTGCACAGCTAGGCGAGGGGGACGAGTTCATAGTGACTTTAAAGCTGACTCTAGGGGGTGCTAAAAACAAGCCAAAACTATCTAGTGTGCCTTTGATGTGAAAATCTAAAACACCAGAGAAATCAACAAGCCAAAGCAACCTGTTTGTGTAAACATTCTGTTAAGTTGGTCAAATGTTCAACAAATAAAATCAGTTTTCTCCCAAAATGATGTTGATGAAAGGAGAGAAACCAGAACAGCACACTGGATTCTTCAAATGGATTAGAATCCAAACCTGATCCCATCCAAAACGCATTCATTAAAATAAAGGTGGTAAAGAAAACACGTCTTAATCTTTACGTATTTCCCCATCATGTGTCCCTGCATGTGTTAGGGAGGAACAATGATCTTAATGGGATCAAAAAAACCTTTGACTTAGTAATGAAAAAAATTACAAAATGATTCGCATAATTTGAGATTTTGTGTTCTCAAATTGCATCCCCTGCAGAAACTATATTTTTCTGTTTATGTCTGATGCAGATGGAGGAATAGGATTTTGAAATGCATTGTGTGCCTGTAATATCTTTATCAGCATGCATGGAGATCCAGCCTTACTTCCACTGTGCTGTCAGCCCACTGACTAAGGAAATTGAGAATGATTGTCGGTGACAATTTAGAAGATTAAATGTGAGCGAATGAGCTCGCACAGAGAATCATAGCATCCTCAGTGTAGTGCTTTGTTGCTTTACCTTTCTCCCAACGGAACGGAGGATTAGAGACTACCACTGCATATACATCACAGGGAGGAGTAATGAATGGCAGCGGAGGGAGAAGAAAAAATGTGGAGAGAATGACAGAAAATGAGATGGAAGATGGAATACTTGAACAGATGTAGGGGAAAGAAAAAAGAAGAAAAGCACAGATGTAGATGACAGAGCTGGGCTAACAATGAGATCAGGTTGTTTTTAAATGACAGTTCTAATGCAGTGCGTGGTGGCTCACAAAAAGCCTGTGCAGAAAGCTTTTCCAAATGTGTCACATTCAATAAAGTTTTCAAAAAGATCCGGCTGAAACTTCCTCGTACGGTACTCTGCATCTGTCGACAAAAAGAAAGGCTAAACGACGTGCAAAAACCGAGGTGTGCATCCGTCTCCGCCTGGGAGATAAGCACCCGTTTCAATTTACATAAACCAGACGTTCATTTTAATAGGCTGAATAAACATTCTTAAAGCAACGTTTTATTTTCTATATGCGTGTGTTTGTTGTTTAACAGCAGCTAAGCTATAACTGGCAGAATCAATACACAGAGTAATAATAGCATTTGATTACAAGAGCAGCCTGTGGGGCTTTCTTTGACTCAGCCATTGTTCTGATTGTCTCAGCACAATAAAAATGCCACTCTATTGTTCGGCAAATCATGATGCACTTAGTCAGTTCTATAAAGTTGCAGACATAATAACACTTCAGATCCATCTACTTTCTGTCTCTGATCAAATGCTTTTTTTTTTGTATTTGTGAAGTAAAACAATGCCATGCATAAACAGACTATAAGTTTTTATAGATGTGCACACCAATATTCACTTGTTTTAACCAAATATTCTTAATCTAATTTAAAACATTCATGTTTGAATTAATCGTATTACATTTATTCTGTGGTTTGCAGACCAACTATCTCAGGTTTGTTCATGTTTTGCATTGACAGTTTAACACATAATGATCTATGCAGGTTTGGATTGTTTTATGGACTGGATTGAAATAAAGATTTAATACAATCTGCTGGTTCCTTTTGGTCAATCTAATTTGTTTACATCTGAACTGAATGTGGGTCTGAATTGGTAGTTTCTTATATAGTGGCTTGAGATGACTGTTGTGTATTGGTGCTGTATATATAAACTGAATTAGACTGAAATAAATCTATTATTTGTCTTCCTTATATCATATATTTTTCTATGACTGAGGTGCAGGGTTTTGGTCTTATTGTTTCTGGTTATTATTATGGATACAGTAACATTAATTATTTGAATATGGTAGAATCCCTTGAGCCAAGGACCTCGGTTATCATTTCTTTTGTGTGTAGGCAGAGGGAGGACCAGCAGCTCAGTTAGTACTTTGTTTTTTGTCCTTTGAGTCTAGTTATCTTTAGTTGAGCCAAGTTAACCTCTAAGTTAGGATCTTGGTTATTTTTATACAGTTTGGTTGCCATAAATAACAGACTTTCTTCACTTCTACCATCCAGATGTTTTTACTCTTGGTTTTTATTCCCTTCAAGGAAATGGTGTGTTCTGTTCATCATTATAGTTACAAATATTTTTGCTGTTTTGTCTTTAAGTCATGTGCTAACTTAACATAATGAAAGTAAAAGGGTTTGTTTGGATGATTAAATGAGGAAAACGGATCAACGATGTCAAGTTTTTCAAAGTTTAAGCTGAAATGCATTATTTTTGTTTTGCACAATGTTTCAAATTTACCTTTAAATTCACTTTATATGTTGGCTAAAAGTGATATATTGAATAATAAACAGGATTCTATCAAATTTCCCCCATCAAGATGTTTAAATTCTCTTCCATCAGGATGTTTCTCCTGCTAATGTCAGTGCCTGTGTTCCTCCTCCTGTGTCCTGCACTAATCCCCTCCAGGTGTGTCTCGTCTTCTTGATTAGCTCCCTCCCTATATATGCTGTTTAGTTCAGTCACTCCCTGTCAGTTCCTTGTGTTGCATCCCCGGCCTTGTGTGTTGCATCCTCGGCCTTGTGTGTTGCATCCTCGGCCTTGTGTGTTGCATCCTCGGCCTTGTGTGTTGCATCCTCGGCCTTGTGTGTTGCATCCTCGGCCTTGTGTGTTGCATCCCCGGCCTTGTGTGTTGCATCCCCGGCCTTGTGTGTTGCATCCCCGGCCTTGTGTGTTGCATCCCCGGCCTTGTGTGTCCTGTGTCTCCTGAGTTTGTTCAGCAATAAAGCTTTTTGGTTTTACCTTACCTCTTTCTCTGTCCTCTGCATTTGGGTCCTGCACTATACCTCATCATGACAGAAGGAACCAACCACCATAGACCCAGCGGAGGACCTCATCCTGGAGGTAAATTGACCCGCTGCAGCCCCTGGACCCTCCTGTGCCACTGTAACCTCAGATGCCGTCATCTATTTTGACAATCTCCATCAGGGTTCAAAGAGGACACTCCACACCTGGTTCAAATCTCCATGGGGGTCCAAGTGGATGCTCCACATTCTGCTCCAGAGTCCCCTGGTCCTGCTCCAGGGTGCCCCCTCTTGGTGTCTGGGAGCTGCCTTTTGAGGAGGGGGTACTGTCATGTCCTGCCCCCTTGTGTCCACAGTTTGTCTGTGTTCCTCCTCCTGTGTCCTACACTAACCCTCCACAGGTGTATCTCGTCTCCTTGATTAGCTCCCTCCCTATATATGCTGTTTAGTTCAGTCACTCCCTGTCAGTTCCTTGTGCACCCCCAGCCTCGTGTGTCCTGTGCCTCCTGAGTTTGTCCAGCAATAAAGCTTTTTGGTTTTACCATCTGTTCCTCTGTCCTCTGCATCATGACAGCTGAAAAATATTTTGACATAAAAGAATCGGGTAGATGATGTCAGGTGTAACATTTTACAGACTGCTTTTTTTCTTATTAACACAGTGGAAACCATGAGGGTATTTTTACCTGCCACAATAAATGCAAACCAGATCAATAGAGATCCAGCTTTTTCCTTTTACCATTGTTTTAAATGCTGCTACTTAAAATGTTTAAGGGGAAAACAAAGCAAGGCCGCTGGGTAAACGGAAGGATTACATTTCTACACAACATAACCATCTCTGTATGGACTAGCATTATAGGCCAGAATAAAATAATGTGTTCAAACAACTCATGTTTAGACAAGAACTAAATTCTCAGGTTATGAATTTTAATGAGTATTTTTGTGATGAACATGCACTCTTTGTTTAAAATGAATAATAAACTTTATTCAAACTAATTTTTTATATTATAATCTGTTCTTTTTATGTTTGCTATGGTGACAATATGCTTTTACAGGTAAATGAATGTTTTTCTTAGCTGTAAATCTATAAAACAGGGGAAGATGAAGTAGTTTCACTCTATTGAACTCAAAGTCTGTTCTGTAGTCATGTACTTATTGTAGATGAAACATCACAGCACCACACACACAAAAAGCTCTAAGAGCGCAGTAATCCAATAAAAAAATATGAAAATTATAGATTAAAAATAAATAAATTTATAGCAACGCCATGCAGTGCTGGTGTCGTGTCTACATCATCCTGTGGAAGGGACCCTCACCTCCCTCATAACAATGTACAAAATATAAATCCATATTCTCTTTGGCTTCGTCTCCGTCTGCTTCTTACAGTATGATAAATAAGTCGTCTGTGGCAGAAAACCTGTGCAACACAAGTCGCTCTTTGTTCTGGAGGCCTTCAGGTATTCTGTTCAGGAACAGAAGTGTTCAACCTCACTTTTATTCTTTTTATATTCATAATTACAAATTAATTTTACTGTAGATGAAAACAATAAATGGTTGAATGGTTAACCTCCACCACCATCACGGCTCTGGTTCCAACAGTTCACTGAGGGGACTCTTTATGAAAAGAGCATCGCTGACTGTTCAGTGACCAAGACGACTAATGAGCCAAAGAGCGCCCTCAGTGTTGACTTGTATAAAAGGTGGATTCAGTGTTTTTCCTTCCTTATAATTTATTTATTTCTTCAAAATTAAAAATGTTTATTTAGAAGCAAATATCATCTACAAATTATAATCTTTGTGTGATTTTTAAAAAAGGTTGTGCATCACTGTTCTCTGACCAATAACTTTATGTTTCTCAAAACACACAAAACTATCAGATTCTTAAAAATACATAGGCAGCAAAATCAGTACGACAGAATTTGGTTCAGTCTAGTCATAATATGATGCAATTCCTCCTAAACATGATTCAATATAAACAAAGCAACTATATAATTGTGATGAATACTTTTAAAAAAATAAATATGTATTAAAATAAAATCATAGGCTGAAGCTTTTATTGGGACATGGAGGAAAGAAAATTAAAAAAGGTTTCCTGTTCACAGTAGATGGCGTTCTTTCCGTATGAGAAACCAATTTAAAAAATGTTTTCCGTGTCTTTTCCGGCAGTGTAGCGGATGGTTGCTGGTTCGATCCCAGCTCCAGCTGGGTTACATTGTCGTTGTGTCCTTGGGCAAGACACTTCACCCACCATGCCTACTGGTGGTGGTCGGAGGGACTTGGTGGACGCCGGTGCATGGCATCCCTGTCTCTGTGCCCCAGGGCAGCTGTAGTTTATCACCACCAGTGTGTGAATGGGTGAATGACTGTTGTGTACAGTGCTTTGGGGAGCGTAAAACACTCTAGAAAGTGCTATATAACTATATAAATACAGGTTATTTACCATTTGGATCGTGCAGAGCCGCTTACGCTGCTAGCACCTGCCCTGGGTCTGGATGAGGACTGGCTATCAGGCATTTTCCCAGTGATGGTAAATGTGGGCCGGTCCGGAACAGGACCAGGACGGATCACGCTCAACCCGTGCTTCCTGTCCTGGTCAACGTCAAGAGCAAATCTTTGCCATTGTGTGTTCTTATAATAATAATACATTTGATAGGATTTTATCACTGTAGAAGTGTAATAAGCTGCGGCTACATTTAAACCTGTCTTATTATAAGGCTGCTAACCAACCCGGACACATTGTGCACTTCCACAAATGAAAAAGAACCTGATTATTTTTTACATCCCTGTTTGTCTTAATGCAGCACTAAATCATTTATGTTTGTGTGTCATGTGAGCACATAAAATATTAAACCAAAGAAACAACAATGTTGTTCCTTCTGTCCACACAAAACTGTAGCTGTAGGAAAGCTAGTTAAAGCTTCAAATCATTTTCTTTTTTCTTTTATTTATTGGACTAGTTACATAATAAACACATGCACACAGCTTGGCCTTTGACAGATGTAGTTGTGTCTGTGCAGGACGGTTATCTGACATCTGGTCGTGACTCAGGTTGTAGAGAGGTCATCCTTCAGTCATAAATGTGGCGGTTTGATGGTCTTTGCTTCATGAGAGGAAATATTACTGTCCAGCGCCATAAACTCCACGTTTCCCACGGTGTGCTCTTCATGGCTACGCTCATCTATACGAGTGATAAAAGGCAGTGCAAGTATAGCACATGTTTTTTGCGACACGATTTGCTGCATGTGTCCGTTGGTTTATGAGAACACTTTGCTTTCAGTTCCAAAGATTTTGTGTTTTAATCTCAGAACATCTTACAGGAACTGACTGCATGAAGCCAGTTGACTTCAATTTAAATGCAACATTTGAAATTAAGATTTCTGGATAAGTTGTGTTGGTTTGAATATTCTTCTCATTAAGATCTACAAGTTTTTTTAAAAAAGGCTTTAATATTAGGATGTACTGAGCCCAGAAACACAACTCATCATGATACTTTGATTTAAAGAAGGTTTGCAAAGTGTTGCATTCACATGTTTGGGGGTTTTTTATATTCAGGATGTTTTTCAAATAAAGTAAACACGCCATGGTTTGGAAACACGAGTCGGTGCTTCAAATAAAACTCTGCAGACACGATACAATCCAGGCTTTTAATTTGGTAACACAAAATGAACGATAAGCATTGGTCACAGGTTTTGCTTTCATGAGATGTAGCATTCAGTAGGTGATGTTCTACTGGAAATGCACCATATTTTTGTCTTTCCCAAGCCAAGAAGATGCAGTAAGAGCCTCGGTGCAGGCAGCTGGCCACATGCCTCTGGGCTTCAATGAATGCTCCTTTTGGGCTGAACGCTGGTAAACAGCCTTATCACCTTCCCCACAAGGTTTGAGCATTGGAAGTCGTTTCTCACTTCTCATCATTAGGTGTTGGGAAAGTGATCATACTGGCTAAATTATGCATGAAGACATGTTCCCGTTTTTAGCACTGAATAGTCCTAAGACAAAGTTAAAAATGGCTTGATCCATTCTAGGAATGCA
Source organism: Callopanchax toddi (assembly GCA_006937965.1). Lineage (NCBI taxonomy): Eukaryota > Metazoa > Chordata > Actinopteri > Cyprinodontiformes > Nothobranchiidae > Callopanchax > Callopanchax toddi. Next base: position 2,102,088 of record SSNR01000037.1, read on the forward strand.
CATGAACTCGTGCTGTTCTGGATGTTTGAATGATTTGATGACTTAAACATGATTTTATTCTCCAATGAAAGTAGATTTATTTCTGGTCTACTAAGTTTCTAGTGCTTCTAAGGTGCTTCATGCTCAAATGTTAAGTTGTAGATGATTTTAGACAGAAATTACAGTTATATTATTTAGGGAAACTGGCTAACACTTCTCAGAGCATCTGTAGTTTTAGCATCTGCTAACACAGGTGCAGACTGATGGTTTAGATGTATTTCTGGACAAAATGTATGTATTTTTTTTATAGATAATTATACAAAGGTCTAGAGTTAGCCTTGTTTGTAGTGATTTTTGTTTTTTTAAAAGGTGATCATGTCCTTTACACTCCTTATACCTGACCATTTTCAGAATTGATTTTACTTTTGAACTAATAAAAGCCGAGACACAAAACGAGTTGCAAGCAAACATTAAACCAGAGTTGTGTTTATGTTTTATCATAAAACTGAAAAAGCTGACTTAGCTACTTTATCTCAATTTTCAGAGTTGAACTTAAAAAAAAAACACTGGATGATATGTTTAAAATCTGGTTCATAAACTAGAATGAAAATAGATGCAAAAGCATCCATAACTCAAAGAAAAAACAGCATTTTAATGAAATTTTGATTTTGTTGATCAAGAAGATATTTGGCTGCTTGGAGGAAAAATATTGTCACATTACGCTATGCAGATTTTAAAAAAAAAATCAAATTTAAAACATTACTATATCCCGACTGAAAAGGTTTTTCTGAGCTTTGTCTCTAATTTTGATGGGTTTATTAACAGACTAGAGAAGCATTTCAAGTCACAACTCTGATTGTTCATGAATTAAAAATGAGCAAAAAGAACAAAATGGTCATGGTTTCCTGTTTGTTTGGTGATAGTTAAGTTATTTTTTTGCTCTTTGGTTGTTGTTCTGTTTGGTTTCTGTTTTTTTTAGTTTATTCTTCATGTTATGGTTCTAGTTTTTGGTTCATGTCAGTTTAGTTTTCCATGTTCCTGCTCTCGCCCCTCCCTCACCTGTTAATGAGTCATTGTTCTCACCTGCCCCTCGTTATCCTCTTTACCTCCTTGTGTATTTAAGCCCTTCTGTTTCATGTCTGGTTGTTGGTTCATCTGTTCTGTTTAGTCCTGTCTGTTTTGCAGTTCAAGTCTAGTCAGAGCCTGGTTCATATTTTTTGTAGCACTTTCTTTTACAATAAATACTTTTTTGGATTATAATCTTCGCCTCCTGCTTCTGCCTCCCACCTGCACCTTAATTGGGTCCATCTGCCTGCTCTCTGCCACGATCCTTATTTTCAAAGCTATGATCATAAGTTTCAGATTAAAGAAAAAACAAATTTTCCTATATAAAAGTTTAAGTTTTTAATAATTTATTGAAATCCTGATGTTCATATTACCTGAAAGAGGGGGGGGGGGGAATACATGCCTGTACATTTTACCATCATTTTACAGTTCAAAGGTCCCATATTGTGCAAAATTCACTTTCTAAAGATCTTCTAACAGTCATATCCATCCCAAAGTGTTAAAATATTTTCATCGTTTTCACTTCCTGATTCTCAATTTTGGGAAATGTGTTTTTGAGCTAATGCTAAAACGGGTGGTTTCTAAGGCTGTGTCTGAATTCAGGGGTAGGATCCTTCTGAGGACGTGGACTTGCTGGTCTACCTAGGTTGGGTCCTTGCTCGACCGCTAAGACCGGAAATAAACGGCTCTGAATTCAGATGGTCTAGCCTCATACTTATCCCCGCCCCTCAGTCCAGTCGCTTAGCAACCGTGACAGACAGGCTAAAGCTAATAAAATGGATCTAAAGAAACACTTTAAGCTCTTTTGTGGTGACTTATTTCCTAAATTTCCATTTAAAACACTCAAGCTACATTGAAAAATAAAACATTCAACCTCTTTTGTGGAGATTTTTATTATTAAACTTCATATACAGATAAGCAAAAACTTCCTAAACAAAAGCTTTTTATAACGTTTTGAGAAACTGACATTTAAAACTGAACTGCTCTCTGTTTTTTTCTGCCACTGCTGCAAAATTGATGAACCAGTAGAATCCAACGGCACTTGTGTTGTAAATTCAATAAATAAAAAAAAATAAAGTAGAATCCAACGGCCGGCACGCAAAGCATCCTGGGATAGCCTTGGCCAGCGAGGATACACCAGACCCATCCTCGAAATTGGGGTGGAACGAGGACGCGTGGATGAGTATCCTTCAAATTCGAACAGCACTCGTCACGGCGCTGTGACGTCATCGGTCTCGAAATGCGTCCTCATAAGCATCCTGAATTCGGACACAGCCAATATCTTTCCCCTGTTGATGTCAAGAAGGGGAAAAAACACTCCTCTCTAGAAGACAGAGCCAATCACTAGCACCTTTTGGCTACCTGAGCCCACCCTCATCCTCACAAACGTTAGCAAACAGTCATGGTGAAGCTACGAGCAAAGCACGGCAGTAGATGGTTGATCAATGAGCACAAAAGTCTTTTTTTTTTTTTTACTCCCTTTATCTGAGACGAAGACCCACCACAGCTTAGAGAAGTTCGGCTCCCAAACTGCCCGGCCCATTCAAAGGAAAGTTTAGCTTTAGGAGGTTGGATGAGGGATAATCAACAGCTGCTCTTAAAGTAAGGGTCAGTTTGACCAATGCAGAGCTTTAATGTTATTGAGATGTAAAAGAAAAGATTCAGAATGAATAGAAAGTGCAGAATATGGGACCTTTAATAAAGATGCTCTTCAGATTATTGAGCAGCTGCATTAATTACTTTTCACCACAATTTTACATTTTGTCATACAAGCAATAAAATACTTAACACAAGTTATTAAATGACAATTAAAAGCTAAGGATGTATTTTTTCTTATATTGATCATCGAGCAGCTGTCATCATCAGGCCTGTAAGCCTGTAATTTAATCCATTACACACTGGAATGTCATTACACATCCAAACGCTGTGACTAAAAGGAAAATTAACATTCTAGAGTCTGTAACGCCTCTCTCTACTGATCAGAAAATTTCTGCCAATTACTGAACTCAACTTTGTCATTAAGCGTTTTAACGGTTAACTAAAGCTTTTTAGAAGCTCAGTTTTTTTAATCTTTGATCAGGATTTTATGTGAAGTTTTACTTTTATCTTTTATTCTAAAGTGTGAAACGTGGTCCAAGCTCAAGAAGGCTGCAGTGACTTCACCTCTCCTATATGTTTTTTTTTCTCCATGCCTAAAAGTGGAACGACCATTTTCAAATCACTGCCCCTTTTCCAGACAGCATGTCAGTCAATATGCACTGACTTTCTGAGATTTGAAGAGCGAGAAGGTCAAGTCAGAGATTGATGGAAATCAATTCTCATTCCTCCTCCTCTCTTTTCACACACAGTATGTCCATATATATCTTATATTAGCTGGAAAAAGGCTATCGTAGAGAGTAATCACAGACAGAAATCATCAAAAAGAAGGATATATTTTTAAAAAATCAGTGACATGGAAGACTCGTCCATTTTAGTCACTTTTACTCAGAAAAAAATCTTCATGTTAAAAAGTTTGAACCAAAAAGTGTTTGTGTTTGAAGTGTACTCTGACAGGTAAAATAATTCAAAGTATTTCAGGTGTGGCGTTGCATATTTCATGTGCAGCATTACATCATCCTTCCTCTTTGCAGGGACTGTGTTCAAGTTTGTGTTTTTATTATTTTGAAAATAATGTAAAACGTGTTTTGCTTTTTTTTATGCTGCAGCATAAATTGCAATTATTTAGAAACATGTTTGCACATCTGAAAAGAAGATATCCCTCTAGAAATGACTGTCCATCACCGCCCATGTCTGATATGACCTTTTAAATCTTTTTAAATCTGACTTTTGTCTTTTTTTTAATGATTTTATACAGTATATGTTTTGGTTTTATTAATTTTTACATCTGTCTGAATGCTTTGTATGTGCTATTTTTATATTGTATGTGTAATATTGTATATGTTTTATTTTTGATGAAGCGAACCCCAGGAAGAATAGTCTTCACTAAGGTGAAGACTAATGGGGATCCTTAAATAAACAAATATGACATCCGAAACTTGGTGCTCTAATAATCTAAATCTGCCGGTGGGTTTTACTCTAAAAGTTTAAATTATTTCTGCTGAGATGAAGTTAGTGGAAGCTTCAGGTTCTGTGTTAAAGCCATACTCAGTAGCCAGGTAAACAATGTAGCTTTTAACGTTTTTTTTTTTTTTTTTAGCCTCTTAACAACGTTATATAGCCATAAATATATTGTGGAGATTTAAAAAAAACCCGAAAGAAATCAATAAAGTACTTGTCCCACAGTTCTCTAAAACCTTCAGCCAATCCTATCGTTCGGTCCGAACGATAGGATTGGACAATCCAGCTGTCTGTCTGCCGCATTCCCTCACTGCTTGGATTGGCATTAATCCGCCCGGACACATTTTGGGGCAGAACATTCCGGAAGTGAAAGGAGGACAGAATTAGCGAATTAGCCGTCGGTTATAAGCTTCCATTTTAAGATAAAAATACCAGAGTCCCCCCCAAAAAACACCTTTTCAGCTAGCAGAAAACTAAAAACGTTTGGAGGTGAAAAGAGGAAAAGCTGGGGGAACATTTCTACGGCTGGAGTTAGACTCTGCATTGTTATCGTCGCAAAACAGTGTCACATGTTCGCGGGGAGGCTGGCTTATGGATTTTACCCGACGGGAGGGGTGAGTGCATCGAGTCGTGTTTCTGTAAACTAGCTAGCGAGACATCGTTTGTTTACCTGGCTACTGAGTATGGCTTTAATCATTTGTTTTGGGGGTTTTGATCTTGATTGGAGATGGTAAAAAAGAATAATGTGTCAAAAAACATGGTAACTTAACAGAAAAGGAATGCTTTCTTTCTGGGAAGTTGCTTAAAATAGAAGCAGTAAACGGTGTACACCAGTCAATCACATATGACCACTCACCTACTATAAAGCAGGTACCAGAGTCCAGAAGCCCAGACATTCCTCTCCCCAGCGACACGCTCCAGCTCCTCCTGGAGGATCTCAACTTGTTCCAGAGAAAATGTAGATCTCCAGCAAGTTCTGGGTCTCATTTGGGTTCTCTACCAGTTTCATTCCAATCAGATGCCCAAACCACCTCATCTGACTCCTTTTGATGCAGAAGAGCAGCGGCCAGCCTCGCCCTACAGATGACAGAGCTTCAATAAATGCTACACCTGATCCAATTAACTGGTTTTAGGTACCGAGAGATGATACTCATGACTGTTAAAACGTACTGTGATGATGCTGTTTCACTTATCAGGGGTGTCCAAACTTTTCAACACGAGGGCCAAAATCAACAAGTGTAAAGTCCTCGAGCGCCACAAAAATTTTGAATATTTAAAACAAAAAAATGGCAAAATATGATTTTATTTATTTCTTCTGCTCACAAATTCTTTATAAATGCACCATTTTAAGGAACAGAATCTTTGTGAACACGAGACGTACAGGGATCTCATACGTTTGACTCAGTAGTAAAAAGCATTGGATCTGATTGGTCGACCGTTTTGAGTTAAAAACTTCAGTCACATTTTATGAACAGAGCTCACAATCCTGCTTTTTAGTAAAAGTCAGTGACGGTTTTGGTTGTTTGCTTTTTTTTTTTAAACCAGGAAACGTATTTATCTGGAAAAACCTGATTATTTAAAAATCAAACACTTTGATTAGATGGTTAATTTAGCATTTTAAAATTTTTCTAATTTACTAGCATTTTTGTTTGTTGGGTCTCTTGTTAGTGAAAATCTAAGCATAAAAAATATCAGAAAGCATCAACATCCTGCAGGAGGACTAAATTATATCATTCTTAAAATTCAGCTGAGGGCCACACAAAATCCCTCCGAGGGCCACAATTGGCCCCCGAGCCACACTTTGGACATGCCTGACTTGCATCATCAATTCTTCAGATTGACTCATAATGCATGGGGTCTTGTATTCTAAACCATTATGGATCAGTCACAAAATAGTGAATCTGCTGGTTTTTAAAGGCCTTCTGCAAAATCATCCAGTTCCTTGACATTGTAGTGTGATTGTTATGAAATGTAAGCTATAAAACCTTTTTGCTGGTTGAATTTTTCTTCATGCATTTAACCTCAATAAAGCAGCAAAAAGTGCTAAGAAAAAGATCAGCCAAACAGTTTATTTGGGAAGCAAATGTTAGAGAAACAACCAGAATATTGTTCTGTAAGATCAGCAGAATAATTCATGCACTGATGTTTTTTTTTATTGCACAATAATTTTAATGTTTTTTACTTTAATTTTCCTTTCCAGAGTCTTCTGGCTGATTAAAGTTCACCACCAACACCGAGTTGTTTTATAGAACTCGCCATCATCCATCTCAAAGTGTGAGTGGAGCAACGTACAATTATCCAAATACTATTTAAAAGAATGTGCAGATAACATTATCTTTTATTAGGGTTCTTATTGTGTTCTTTAGATCCATCACACATGCAAATGCTCATTTTGTCACTGGCACATATTTACTTATCAGCATCACCATTAAAATCTCATTTTCACAGCTCTGCTAATCATATCATCACTGATTGGATCCCGCAGCATCATCACTTCAAGAAGTGTCTGATGTTTGGGCTCAGGGCTCATATCTCAATGTGCTCAATCACACTGAACAAACTTCATCACACTGAGCTAATAGTTGTATCATAACTGTGTGTTCAGAAACCTTTTAAACTGGCATTAAACATTATCAGCGTGTAAGTTTATTTATCTGCAAAGAAGATGGATCTAAACTTATGGAGGAGGAGGCTCGGAGATACGGGGTAGAAAAACAGATAACGATTTAAAAAGTTAAAAATTAGCTAAATATCAGCATGGAAAGAGAGAGTGAACTTTTTAAAAGTAAGCAGCACATCTCTAAGCCTCGTTTTTACTTCCTTGTGTTTCAATTTCTCAAAAGCACTTTTTGTTTGGTAAAGCAAAAAAAAAAAAAAGAGAAAATATTTTAAAGAATGATGTAATCCAAACAGTTTAGCTACATTTCACCACATGATTTCTGCTTTGTTTTGAAGTATCTCTAATAAATGTGTACTTATGTAAAAGCACAGTTCTGGCAAGATGGCACTGGTGTCTGTGGTTTGCCATCTTTCATTGTCTTTGTTTAATCATGTGTGTTTTTGTACTTTCTCTGAAAAACTCTGCTGTAGATGATCGTCAAACACTCCTAGATTTTTGCATAAAGGCTAGTTCGTCCTCCACGAGAAGCAGGAACTTTGTTCTCGCTGGGTGAGCTTCGAGAACAAGGAAAAAGTTTTTCAGCAGGGACGATTCATGCTCCCGACTGATATATGTGGGCGTAATTTCTAACCGCCTCAGTCAAAAAGTTCTGCTCAGCTGACGTGTACAAGAACAAACCGCAAGCGCTGCCGAACTGCGAGAACAAAACGATGCCATTTTTGTTCTCAGAGACCCCCAGCGAGAACAAAGTTCTTGCTTCTCTTAGGATGAATTGGCCTTTAGTAAACAGATGAACTTCTTCCACCACTGCTGTCAGATGTGCCTGGCTACATTTGCTTTTAAAATCAAGGACTTGTCCTTGGATAAATGAAATACCTCATTCTGCCAGGTGACAGAAAGGCTGTATGAAAGCGGGAAAACGATTATCTGTAAGTGTCTTTTATTATGTTAAGAGCAGGTATCAGAATATTGTTAAAATTGAAAGGATAAACTATCAAATGCCCCATTGTCATTTAAATGCACCAAACATTGTAAAGGTTTCAGTCTGGCTTTAAAGTCCGTCACACTTAACCTGCACTTTAAAAAGGTTTTTATTGACATTCTACAGATTCATGAGACTCTGTAGTTCTTCTGATTTTAAATCTGACAACAAGCTTTAAAACAGTTGACCACAGTGTTCTAATATCTGGGTTGGAGGTTTTCCCTTCTTCCTTTTGGAATTAATAAAACATTTTTGAATAGATTTTAAAATATGTGATTTTTAAATAGTTTTCTTGACCATGAGTTTAATCATTTTGATTAGTCACAGTTCCTTATGAGTAAATCAAATAATCTAAAATAAGAGCGAAGACAGACCTTGTTGTCGTAAAACAGGTGCAGATAAAACGTCAGATTCTGGTGAGTCTAGACACTCGGAACAAGTAAAAAGAAAAATAAGTTCTGATAGCAACTTGTTTAGGTCGGCCAGCAAACTGTGCTTTAGCAAGTTTACGATCTGGCGGCGTGTGGATGTAGCAACAAGGTATTTATGGAAAAGGTGGATGATGGACTGCAGCTGTGACCCGCTTCTCGCTCAGCAGGTGCTGCTTCTGTAATCAAACACACTCAACACAAGAAGGAGAGAGAAAGAGGTGAAAGAAAACAGCCTAGACAGAGGCAATCCATGCAACATCTACAAAAACAGTTCTATAGGATACAATTAGCGTCAGCTTCTTCAGAGGGAACGGAACAAATAAGGAAAACTTCCTCTAATAGTTAGAAGAGCTATTAAGTTTAATGGGCTCTGAAAATACCTATTGAGAGGGAACAAATAAGCAGGAAGTTAAGTTCTGTTTGATTCTCTGCAACAACATGAGAGACTGTCAGAACCAAAGCCATGGATCGGATTGTTTGAGGTATTTTAGACCTGCTGGAAGCTACATCCTCTTTAACATGATCATTTATATAAGGAGGCACATTATGTAATGAGTTAAAGGAAAAGTACAGCTGGAAAAGTTTTCTCACAAAAAAGCAAAAAGGTACATGAGACTTGCTTTTAAGCAAAAGCCAATGAACACATATAGCATTAAGGTACTATAAAAAAAATACACATCGATATACAAAACTGCATCATGCATGAAGACATGACACCTGTGGCAAAATCAGAACCAGAAGACGAGTACTCAAGTCTGAGGCCCTGTCCCAATACTCGCACTTCCACCCTTGCGCCCCTCAGTTGAGCGTTTCCACGGAGGTGTGCAACTGCTTAGGGTGTCCCAATTCTCTTGGGTGGAGACTCCAGACCTTGTCCCCGCCCCCTTTTCCACCCTCGCTACGCACTTCACCAAAGTCCACATCGGTGTGGACTTCAGCGAAGTGTATTACTCATAATTCCAAGTGCACTTTGTGGAGGACCGTATGGAAGTGCGAGTATTGGGACAGGGCCATACTCAAGACACAGGTTGGTGTCTCCTGTGAACTCTTTTTCTGCTATAATTTCTGCTGTTTAGCAGTATTGTTTTCTTATAGCAACACCTAGTGTTCAAGATGAGAACATCAGCACTTCTGGTGAAAAACGACATGTCATAATCTGTAATTTAATTTAAAACAGGACGTTGGTGGTGAGTTTTTTATGGGCTTGAGCTGATTATAATATACAGTACACCAAGTTGAGGAAATATTTATGCAGAGCAAATGTTTTTGTCTTGTTGTTGTTTTTATTGCAAACTGCAATCTAACCAAAATAAACTTATATGATTTTACTACACATCATAATTATTGGGTCCAGAGATGTTCAGAATTCATAACATTTAGAAGTATTTAAGATGCACTAGATGGTCGGAATTCAACGAGAGAACATTCATTTCTGACATTAGGGACTTGAACCTCAAAGACTTGAGTCTTGACTGGTAAAGACATGACGACTCCACTGCATCCATTAAAAAACATCCAAACTGAGATGGCTTAAAGTAAACCTACAACGAACAGATGGAAAATAAAGATTTGTCTACGTGTGTTTAGCTGACTGCAGAACTCTCTTTACCCTCTTCAGAAAAGTGCTGTTTTCATGAAAATATGTAAGATCATAAAAGCAAAAGCTCCTTATATAAGAATTGGCTCTCATCACTCAGTTGCAAAGGATGCTTTTGGGAAAAAAAATGATAGCAGTTAGCCTGCCTGTCTCCAGACACCTCCACAGTCTCTCATTAAACGCCTGTGAGGTTCCAGCCAACTGGGAGACATGTATGTTGCTCTTTGAAGCTACCAGTGGCACCTTCAAAGGTATGGATCGTCTTTGAAGTTTTCCATGCTGCTTTTTCCCCCTTTCTTCAAGACATGTTTTTATTCAGATGAGGTGCATATATATATATATGTATATATATATATATATATATATATATATATATATATATATATATATATATATATATATATTTGCACATGGAATAAATCTTTAAGGATTAGTTTTTAATAGCTACAGTATGAGTACCACATGATCTGGATGGATGGATGGTGTGTTGATATGTCCATACAACATGGCTCAATGGAAAGTGTTGTCAAAGAGGCTCCAATTTCATAAAGGCATATTAAAACCACCTCTCGTGGCTCAGAGTTAATGGTCGATAGGTCACTTAAAATCTAGGACAAGGGTCTGCAACCTGAGGCTCTGGAGCCCCATGTGGCCAGAAGTGGTCTGAAGTGGTTCCTTGGAAATGTGACTTAAAATGACATGAACTTACGAAATGTTATTATTTAAGAACAAAAATGAGGAGTTTTAGCTGTTTCCCTTTCTAAACTTGTACAGCAGAGTGTTATGAATGACAACATTGCTTCTCATCTTTTCAAAATAGGAAAAAGCTGAACCCAGCTGAGTCTTCATCAAGAATATTGTTTATCAGTTTTATTATGAAGCTAATAGTTTGCTACCTTGGTTTTACCTTTGTTTGAGCAACTTTCTGACATACGGAGTGATTTCCCTCCAAACCCAGCAGAAAAGTTAAATTTCTTTAGGATATTTGAGGTAAATCAACAGGATTGGAAATGTTGCAAAATGTTGTTTTTCACATTTAATAGGATTTCCTGCAATTTATTACATCGAAACATGACGTAAAGCAGTCTACTGTAATAAAGAGAAGTGCACCAAAAACTTTCATTAACAGTGATTTTGAAATTGTATTTTCATTTTAAGTCAAAACTAATCTGGTGTGTTTTTATGTTTTCTTTTTGTCTTTTTAGATTCAGATTATGATGCAAATTAATGCTGGATTTCCAACTAATGTTCTCAGTTTCTACAAATATAAGAATAACTCCAAATGTTCTGCATAAATAAGAAATTATCTTTTTCCTAGAAATGTATTTTTTTCAGTTTTGCCTGAAAACTAAAGATAAAAATGACATTTGAATATAAACTCTTAGTTTAAAGGGTCAAGTAGTTCTATACAAATTATAATCAGTAGAAGAAATGGTTGCAGACCCCTGATGTAGAGGACGAAGCTCCAGATAAAAAGGTGCTTGTCTGATGATCAGAAGGTGAGCGGTTCAATCCCCGGTTCCTGCAGACCACATACTGAAGGATCCTTGAAACCCTAAATTGCTTCCCAGGCCAGAACCAAATGACAGCCTGCTCCTTAAAAAGGGTCGAATGCTGCAAAATAATCTCCCTAAGAATAAGGTTAACACTTTAGTGATAATTAAAAAAAGCAGGGACTTTATTCACAATACTGTCACCCTTCCCCTTCTGTCTCATAGAAGGATAAACACTCTGAACTAAATGCAATTATTTGTCATTTGGTGTTTAAATTTGCTACCAGGCCACGACTCTGTTATTGTGAGAGAAGAGGTTTTTAATTCTGACTGCTTTATTGTTTTGCATTCCTATTATCTGTGGTTTCATTGCTGCTAATCGTGTAATTGAGTTCTGGATGATAGTCAGATTGAGTCAATTCTCCCATGATACAATTTGGAAAACAGATAAATAAAAGATATATTTTAGCTGCACACTTGTGATGGACCTCATTTGCATGGTGTCACCCAGCCAGTCCTAAATCATGTTTATCATTTTTGACACAACACAACGAATAATTCGGCAGCTTTATAAGAAAATAAAAATATAAGAGCAATAAATTATTATCTAATTAAAAATAATTATACTATTCATTATGCATCATTAGAATAATGGATGTTTTCTTCATTAATGCTTAGTGGTTTTGGTTATCAACAATTCCAGTTGTGCATGCGAGTGTGGATAATATTAATAGATGTTGCGTTTAATAGACCATTTCAAACTGATTTTCCATAATTACTATATAGTGAGCATTACTTGTATTCTTTCATCTAAGAGCAGTATTACACATCAGTATATGAGAGACATTTCTCTGATTTGGTAAAAGTATAATGATGCAACATAATGAAAAAAATCAAACACTAAATGGTGTTGAGTCATTTCTAAGGGTGCATTATTTTCTGTTTTTTATTGCAGCAATAGGTTACAAGCAGCGTTTGTTTGGTTGCACACTCAAATATCGAAAGAATTTTGTGAGAAGGAAATAGATTGGTTCATTGGATGTTGATGTTCTTCAGATCTAAGAATAAAACTGGTTGTTTTATTAGTTCTTCCATATAAAGTTATTGCAAGTTGGTGAAATAATCTTTCATTTCCAGTCATGTAGAATCCATTTTGAAGGACAAACTAACCATAAACATGTTGGTTAAACTGAACCAGATCTTGACTGCTGGTTAATGTTAGACTCTAATAACTTGTTAAAACATAACAGAACATCTCGGCATGTTTTAAAATCACACTATGTAACTTTTTCATATTTTTAAATCTTGTCCTTGAGCCAGTCTGTGCTAATCTGACCCTTTACAGGTTAATGAAAAGTCGTTCAGCCCCATCTGCTGCTTGGATCCAGAATACCATGTTTGCAACTTCTGAGTCTTGGGAAGTCTTATAAAGCCACGGATCTCACCAGGGTTAGGCTAACCCAATGTGGCTAGCTGTTATGCTAGCTCTGGAGTGTTTTTAGCTCATGATTCCTGATTTTTTCCCATCTCTCCCTGCTTGAACACAGCTGATTTCTTTGAATGAGTGATGAACCGCTCCAGTAGAAAGCAGTGAAGTCTGAGGAGACATTTCAACTGTTAGATTTAGGGGTCTCTGAGCAGAAACAATGCTAACGCTTTTACAGCAGTGACTTAAAATGGACACTAGGGAGTGCTAAAAACAAGCCAAAACTGCAAAGTTTGCCTTTAACACTTTGTTAAAATAATTTAATGTTAACCACTCCGTACCAGCTGTTCATGACCAAACAACAGATACGAGTTTTTGAAAAATGCAAATATGTTTATTGATTTTTGTCATGTGGCAACTATGTATGCAGGTAGAAAGGTAGAAAGTTGCTTGCCACTTTGATAAAAAGTCCTTCAGGCGTGAGTGATGATCTGCCTGTGTTTGCACTTGGGCAGGATTAAGTCATGCTCTGGGGTGGGGTCAGATATTTCACCCTGAACTGCATATTGCAGCCTGGGGCATCTCAGTCAGGCTGTGGAAGAACAATATTACATTGTGATTGGTGTATCAAGTACAATGTGATGGTGTCTGTATCTGTAATGGAGAACAATAATGCTGCAAGTCCCCCCTGGAAAAGCGGTCTTCCTGCACATCTGTACTTATGTCCTGCCTTTAACAGCATCTCTGAAATGTCAATAAAGCAGTCGGTGTGGATGATTGTTGTAGGTACAGCTAAGCCAAACAATCCTCTAGCTGATTTTACTGCATTGCAAAAATAATCATCATGTAGATCTAATCAGCAGGGATACCGGGACAATGGAACACAACTTCTCTCCTCCATGATAAAGGTTGAGCTGTCCTTGATTTGGGTCCATAATTCACTGAGCTATAAAGCCACTCGGAGTTAGTAAATGTGCCACAGATCTACTCGAGTGGTTTTATTGCAAGACTTGTAGGATTTCCCCCCATTTTATTGACCTTCAAATTTGCACAACTTGTACATAAAACAGCCTTACTTTACAACACGGCGATGATGAGCCATTTAGCACCGGGATTCAATGGAACGGAAAATGAGAACAATGTTCTGCCTCTTCCTGCCTCTGTCACTTGGTGGCCACATTTTAACCTGTCCTCAGCCAATTAAATCTGGCTTAGGACGGGAACCTGAGCCGGCATGGCTGGAGGGAATTGTTGCTCTATTTTCCTCCACCTGGCACTTCATGCACATCCCTCTCATTTTACATCTGTTTATTCATTGTCTGAGCATGCTGGTCTCTGCAAACAACCAGAAATTATGAACATATTCTGTAACCATATCAACTTAGCCAAGACATTTTGATTGCATTGAGTCTCAGCACCTGCTCAAACGTTTACTTTAAAATTTTGATTCACAACCCAAAGCGGATGATTCAGTCTTACTTTGATGGTCCCCAACTCATAATCTGCTGCTAATAAACACATCAGATATATTAATTTTGAAAATATATCAGAAAAATCCGTGTACGGTTCGTTCTTTGGTTTTTCCGTTTCAAAATAAAATCAGAAAAACCAAATAATCATTTCGTTTTCTTATTCTTTTGTTTTAAAACAAAACTTGAAAAACGAAAAATAGACAAAAGTAAAAAAGCCTTATTTTTTGCAATTTGCAGGTTAAAACAAAAACAGCTTTGTTCCCTCTGAACCGGAAATCATCCAGTGACAGTCGGAACTCGTGGCGACTTGACTTCTTTTCAAACTGCAGTCAGCACCAGCACATGCACTGGTTTTTGTCAATGTGATGGTGAAAATATTGAACATGTGTCTGTGGATTGTTCAAAGGTAGCCTAGCTTTATTTTGGTCTGATTTACAAAGTTTTCTTTTTAGAAAAATTGGCAAAAATGTAATATTATCAAAGCTTCAAATACTTCTTATTTTTAAAAACTCACATCTGAAGAAATGTTTCTAATTAACTTACTTTTAATTTTTAGCAAAATACTATATTCACAAAATGAAATGTGGTGGAAAACTCCCTTTTACACCTTTAGAGAATCTGATCTAAAAATGTATATTGCCTTTATTAAAATCTTTATTTAATCAAAAAATTGATAAAACAGAGTTTTTCAAAAGTTTTTTGACTGAATAGACAGACCCCTTCACCTTTGTCTTATGTGCTTTGATTTATTGTTGTTCTTTTGTTGTTTTTCATGATAAAAAGTTGGCTGTACATTTTCAACCATGTATTATATGCCAATTTGTTTTGATTGTTGAGATTTGGTTGTAATGAAACTACCTGTTCAATAAAAAAAATGCACATGCACTTAGAAAACAGCGAAGACATGGACATGTTTGTGTTATTCAGAGGGAGTTGACGCACCACACTGAGAGTAGCGTCTTCTCAAATTGTTCTCCATGCAGAACCTTCTGACACTCATTATAGAGTGATGTGGAGCTCCATGGCGGCGCAGAGCGTCGCTGATTTCAGTGTGGGGTTTGACATCTTCAAAGAGCCGTGTATCAAGTTTGTGAAGGGCTCCAGTGCAGACATTGTTGCAAAGTTTTCGCGCTTTAGCTCAAAACAATTCATCTTCCGGTGTTCTTCCTGCACTTCCGGAGTCGCAACAAATTAAAACAATTACCGAATTTAGCATTTTAGGTTAAAAAAGGTCAGGTAAAAATCCATCACTGTGGTTTTTGTCTTTGTTAAATATTACGTTTTTACTTTTGACTTTCAAAAACTGAAAAACCAAAAAACTATACGGTTTATTGTTATTTCTGATTTTATTTTGAAACGGAAAAACCAAAGAACGAACCGTACACGGAATCAGAAACTGAGCTTGAACTAATCAAATTTATCTTCTATTTAACCAATTTATTTGATTAATTCTGCCAACTAAATGTACCTTTTATAGTTCAATAAATGAACTTATAGATCTCTATAAACTGTCTGATCTAAAACGTGTTTATGAATAAATGGAGCAAAGTGTACAAAAAAAAGATTCCCAACAAGTTAGAATTTTTTAAGCTATAATAACCCCTTTCAGTATTTGAAGTTCTTGACACATTGAATCCACAAAAGAGTGCAATCAATAATCAACGAAATCTTCACTTAATAACTCATGAGTCTTCAACACTCAGTTGAGGGTCCATTACTCACTCAGAATAAATGATTTCCTGATAGCAGAGGAAGAGACAAAGGTTTCAGCCCCAAGAGGCTTCAGTCCCTTTTACATTCAGCGGACACTGGAAACATGCATTTACTTAAAAGGAAATCCTCCCAGGAAAACTGCAGTGACAGCTAAGGACATGGAGAGTTTTTAATGTGCGTTGACCTTTGACACTTTAGTGACTAGTGGTGGCGAAAAAGTACCTTCTCCAAAAAGGTGCTCAATATTTGATGGTCACGTTCGCTTTGCATGGAGAAGTGGAGTCTGGGACATTGCTATAGAGGTTCAAAATGGCCTTTTCTTTCCCTTCAGTTGTTTTTCTGCAACATGTTTCTTGTGTCATTTCATCAGAGAGAACAAATCTGCAGATCTGGTTAAAACTGTAGGAATACGTGAATGTTTTTAACCTTTAGTGTAGTGTTTTGATGAGATACTTCAGACTTTTATTTGTACGTTGTTTGAAATTAAAATGTATTTTTCATGCATATGGAAGTTCTGGCCATAGTTCTGGTTCATAGCCATTTTGTTGATTTTCCTAAAAATTCTAAAAAACATTTTTTTTTTTAGATGGAACTACTATCTATGGTGAAATATAAGTGGGAAAATAAGAAAAAAAACTGAGAAATTTGTACTGGCCCGCAGGTGCCTAAATGTGCCAAAATGGCTAAATTTCAAGGTTGGCCTGGATTTTTATTAACTAATACCTCTCTAAATCATCTGTTTTTTACTTTTTTGGCATTAATTTTGGCTCAGCAAAGGGTAAGATGTTCTTTGGATTGCTAGATGTTTTGGATTGCAACTGAATACTTTCAAGGGAATAATAACATTGCAAAGTGATATTTTTAAGGTGGAAATTTATTTTTTTATTTTCTGGTGTGTGCCAATATTATTTAATTTCAGTCAGAAAGGCAAGTGTTGATTTTTAGACATTTGGAGTATTCTCTGGAGTCTTACCTTTATTCTGGTACCAAAACCATTCAAATAAACCTTGTAGTTCTTGAGATATATTCAATTCATTTTGGGCATGTCATTTTTGATCAAATCTCTTAAAAAAAAAAAGGCCTAAAAATCCATAAATGTTCCATTTCCTGTGTTTCTTTTTACACCAAAACAAGCATGTGCTTGTCAAACATTGACATTAACATTGTTTCTTTTTATAATTGTTAGGAGTAGCTGTACTTATTAAAGAAATGAGCAATTTTTACCAATATGTGCGCCGGTAACCACTGCAGCACAGTGTGAATTTTTTACATGTGCGACACAAAATATGAGCTGCAAAATCTTTCACCCAATTTGCACCTTTCTCTTCTGGCATTGTTGCCTCTAATATACATCGTGTTGTTCTTTTTATGGGTTTTCCTCATTTAATCCTCCTTCTTTCCCATAAATTAAACGAATAATAAAAAAAAAGAGTCAAATCCTGTTTGTGCCGTGGAGCTCTTTTTGTTTAAAATGCTGTAATGTTCATGTCTCTATGGAACCTTGTACCCAGTGAGTAATGAGAACAATGTGAGGGGGCTCTAGAGTGTAATTATTTTCATTTGGGAGGCAGTGGGGGGGCTGCTCTACATTTGTCTCAGCCATACACGACAGTTCACTATCTTCCAGTAACTGTAATGAGCACCAGGCGCTCATTATGTGTTGGGAATGGCACCTCTGAAAAAAAAAAAGGGCTAAAAATAAACTTTCAAGGTCCACACACAATGAAAGAAAGTTAGGGGGAAAAAAATCAGTCGAGCTGGTGAGATGAGCTGGAAAAAACCCAGAGGGAAGTTGTTTATTTTAAGACAAAATAAAAGGACTGAAAGAAGGAGCAGGTTAAAGGGAAGGTGGAGCTGTGACTTCTGTCAGGATGCATTTTATAATCGCACATAAAGCAACAGTGCAACACTCCAAACTCACAAACAAAACAGGAACGAGGAGAGATGGAAACACGAAGCAGCTTTCTACAAGGTGAAGCCTTTGGGCAGTTTTGTCCTCTGTCACTTTACATATTTCCAGACTCCCAAACTGGAAAATGCTGCACTGCTCAGAATCAAAGAGACGTTCTGGGGAAGATTTGACCTGGAACAAAGTGTTTTTTTTTTCTTTTTCTCTTTTGTCAATGGAGTCACCTTGCTTGACTGTAAATTATATGTTACATGTTTTCCATCTATGGCTAAAAAAAGAACAGTTTCTCTTTTTAACCTTCTGATGTGGCCACCCAAAATGCCTTTTACACAGAATCACTTCATCTGATTGAGTAAAGGATCCAGAAAACTTTTGAATATTTTGCATGTTTTTGTATCAACCTCTTACAAAATTTAACAAAATGAGCAAACAAGACTTCTTGACACTGAATCAAAGTAGAGACAGAATTTAAATTTGTTAGAATTTTGTGACAAGCTTTCTCGTTTTCAATCACTCACTTTGTTACATGCATAAAAAATATGTCACTAACAGATCCTTTGATTTTTTTTTTTTTGTTTTTTAATGTAGTTGATTTATTTTTTTTCCAGGTGTAACTGTAGCCCACCTAAAGTGGCGAACTTTGCAGAACTATCCATCCCATAAACTGTTCACCCGTCTTCCCTCATGCAGAGAAATGAACAGCCTCAACAACAGTGCTTCATAGCATCTTCCCTGAGGCTCATGATCTCTGACCCTTAAAGCCACACTATGTAACTTTTTCATATTTTTAAATCTTTTTCTTGAGCCAGTATGCAGGGTGCATTCATACTCCACGAGAACTCAGTTGTCAAACTATTTCAGCAACGTGTCATACAGGTGTGCGTATCAGGTGTGTGTGTGTGCGCAGTTTAAAACGATCCGTCCTCGCTACACGAGGAGCGGAGGCATACGGGTCTCCGGTGCAAACCCTCGCGGTCTGCGCTGGTCCTCCTAGCTCGGGTCGATCCAGACCGTCACCCTTCAAGTCCGTCTGCACAAAGCAGGAGAAAAACGTCAACCGCTAACCGTGCTCATCCACCCTTTCTGACCAATCACAGCAGTTGTTCTGTTCGGCTCGGCCGATGTGCACAAGAACAAGCCGTTAGCGCTGCCGAACTGGGTCTGCGAGAACAAAATGACGTCATTTTGTTCTCGCAGACCCCCAGCGAGAAGAAAGTTGTTTCTTCTCGTGGAGTATGAATTGGCCTTTAGGCTAACCCAATGTAGCTAGCTGTTATGCTAGCACCAGAGTGTTTTTAGCTCATGATTTTTGCTTTTTTTCCATCTCTCCCTGCTTGAACACAGCTGATTTCTTTGAATGAGTGATGAACCGCTCCAGTAGAAAGCAGTGAAGGCTGAGGAGACATTTCAACAGGTAGATTTAGGGGTTTCTGAGCAGAAACAATGCTAAAATTTTTACAGCAGTGATTTAAAACGGACACTAGGGGGTGCTGAAAACAATCAAAAACTGCAGAGGATGCTTTTAAGCAATAATGCTCTTTTATTCACTGTAATATTTTTGTATTTTAAATATTTTTTGTTTAATATTGTGGTTTAGTGTTTTTTATCCAATTGCTAGCCTGTGTATCTAACATGCTGTAAATAATTAAATTCATCTGAATCTAAATCATAGATATTTTTACTAATCAAATCAAAATACACTGATAAAACCTTTAGAATGTGATAAAAAAAAGTATTCTTTCATTTTCTTTTTTCTTTTCTTCTAAAGAACCACTCCCAAAGTAAAAAAAAAAAAAATAGTGATGACCTCTTTTTTTCCCCATTTGTGGTCTTTTTGGTTTGAATTGATATGTGAGCACTGGCTGACTGCCAGTTAGCCACTAATGGTCCTGGACGGTTTGCTTCCACAGGGCCCCGTGGCACTAAGGTGCAGTGTTAAAAAACCCATTATGCTAATGCTAATTCTGCCGAAGGAGGGTGGGGAATATCGCCCTGACACTTCTCATCTCTGTCATTAGCTGCAGCACGTAGCGAAGGGAAGGAGAAGCTCTTTACTGAAACCTGATCCCTTCTAGAACATTTCAAATGGGATCTGAGGGAGGTGTGAGCCCCTCTCTCTCTAATGGGCCCGGCAGAGAGCTCATTTCCACTGCGAATGCAACACGGAGAGCGGATGATGAAACTCCATGCTCATTTTGGAAAATCTGTCAGTTTTGTTTCAAAGGAACATTTGAAGAAGGTATTTCTGTCTGTAAGGCAGGTCAAAGACAAAGACTGCCTTTTCACATGCTTTTATTTTTCTCTCGAAAAATGATAGGAACCAGTTGAATTTTTGCGAAATGACACTTCAGATGTTAATGGTTACAAGTTGACTAATTTTGACTAAGGAAAAATTCTGAATTCTTCTTTCAGATTAAGCAAATATATTTAAACTTCTCTAAATCTGGTCAGTTTATGGGATATATGTATCATGCAACAATTGATTTAAGATGAGATGTCATGAAAAACATAAAAAAACATAACTTAATATCAGAATTACAGAAGTTTCGACACTTAACTGACAGTATTCTCTATTTAATTCTGCACACTCATCTGTGATCAAGCCAGGGGTGGTTGACAAAGATTTATTTATTTTTTAAGCAAAATGTCAGTCATCCATTAAACTGCCCAGGTCATTATAGGAGTCCCCTGCAAACACAGAGTAAAGTAGCTGGGTCATACAGTAGCTGCATGTTAATTTATCCATCTTATCAAACACAAAAGGCTTCAATATTCTGTATTCTGCTTATCAGGATACAGGAAGCAGAGGCACCATTCCCAGTAGGGAAGCCCAGACTGTCCACAGCATCCACCAGCTCATCCAGTGGGACCCCAAGGCATTCCCAGACCAGCCTAGAGATATAATCCCTTCAGTGTCCTGGGTCAGGCCAGGCCTGAACCACTGAATCAGCTCCAAGTCCCTCCAGGATGTTGGAGCTCCTCTCTCTATCTCTAATTTCTATTTACAATCTTGTTCTTTTCACCCAAAACCTCATAACCATAGGTGAACATTAGAAGGTAGATTGACTGGTAAATCAAGAACCTTGCTTTTTGATTCAGGTCCTTCTTCAACACAACGGACTGGTTCAGCGTTCGCATCACTAACTGCTCCGATCTGCTGATTTCCTCCTCTCTCATGATCAAGACCCTGATATACTCAGACTCCTCCACTTGAGATAGGAACTCTCCTGACCCAAAGTTGTCGAGCCACCCTTTTCCGGTCGAGAACCATGGAAGTGATGATCTTCATCTCAGCTGCTTCAAACTGATCTGCAAACCTCCTCAGCTAATGTTGATGGTTATAGCCTGATTAAGCTAGAAAGAAAGCAGATGTTAGAACTTCCTGCCATCAAACTCAAGACCCTCCCCATCACAGCTGTGCTTAGAAATTCTACAGACCAGCCTTGATCTGTAGGCCTCCTTCTTCCTCCTGACAGCTTCCCTGACCTCTGGTCTCCACCATCAGCTATGGGGTTATGGCTACGACTGGCACGCTGCGGCATCTACCCACTATCTGATTCAACTCACCACCAGGCGGTGATCAGTTGACAGCTCCACTCCTCTCTTAACCGGAGCGTCCAAAAACAAACCAGAACTCGGTAAATGCAAAAACACGGCTGCAAAAGAAAGAAGAATAGATCTGACATCTAATTTTCTTTTGCATAAGAAATGATTATTGAAAGTATTTGATTATTAGAACTGTGAAAAACAAGCAATTGATGAGACTCAAAAAATATTTAAAAATTACCTTTAATCCAAAATTATCACAGTTAACCTGCACACCTGCAATTGCCCTTTTAAAGTATATTCCCACATTTATCCAGATGTCCAGAACAACTCATATTTAACTTCAGGACCTTTTTTTTTCATGAACGGTCACTGAAATATTTAAAACGGCACTTGCTTTTCAAATGATATGCATCCCTGCACAGCAGAGTTCAGATCTGTTACTGGGTGAGCTCCAGCTCTGATCTACTGGTTCAAAATGTCACCAGTAATATGCATCAGATGGCTGCTCCAACAAGACCAGCTCTTTATGATTATACCAAGATCTGAGCACAACACTAACACTATTTTCCTAAAGCTGATGAAAAAACATAAATCTGTCAAATTCACGAGTTTTTAATGGAATTAGTTTAGTTTTGCACTTTGGTTTGTATTATCTAGTGTTTCCTGTTCATTGTTTCTTCCAGCTTCTCAGCTGTGCCGCATCTGTAATCCCTCACCTGCACTCATTTAAGTAATCAAGCCACCTATGTATATAGTCCTCTGTTTCTCATGCTGCCACACCTGCTACCAGCTCCTGTTTTTAGTTCATCACAAGTTAAACCTTTTGGGTTTTTACTTGCCTACTGTTAGATCTTCTGCAGCCTTTGGGTCGTACATCTTCCACTAAATATTATTACATCACTTATTGGTTGGTCCCTTTTTTAGGTTTGTGCAATTTTAACAGATTTTTACAAATTCATTTCACTCAACATTGTTTTTGAGAACAAAAGTAGATTTAAAAATTAACCCAAAGTCCTTTAAACCATAACTTATTTTTAAGCTTTCAACAATTATGCAGCCCTAATCTGTATTTCAAAGTGGTTCCCAGTGTTGGAGTCAGGACCCCACTGTGGGTCCTGGATAATACTTGGGACTCTAAAAGTTTACGCTAGGACGATGTTTGTTTGAATTTTCCTTTTAATGTCATTATTCAGCAATACATGAAGGATTTGTCTAAAACAATGAGCCAATGGCTGTTTAGTGAATATACACACCTGTCCTCATGTGCACTTTGCAGCTCAGTGCAGCTGTTTGGTCATAAAAACATCAGTTGTTTCCATTGGTTTCTCATGGAGTTTCCATGTTTAAATAACATGCTGTGATATAAAGGTCAGGTGTGCATGGTACAACAATGTTAATTGTTAAAAAAAAAATTTAATTGTCACTACTTTCATGTAATATTCAGGAAACTGGCATATTAAAGGTGGGCAAATTGAATGTGATCAAAGTTGCAAATTCCAGGATTGCGTGGTTATTTGTGATTTGCAGTGAATAATTGTTTGCTTTAACTAAGTTAAGTTGTTTGGTGCGACCATGGCTAAGGTTGTCCACTGATCAGGATATCAGGGTTCAATCCCAGGCCCAAGCCATGTGTCAAAGTGTCCTTTGGCATGATGCTGAAACCCCCCCGACTGCCTCCCAGGAATCATGAAACTGCCCTCTGTTCCTCAGGGATGAGTCAAATGCAAAGAACCACTACGTTGTACTGTGGTGTATATGTATTTGGACACTGATAACATTCCTTTACATCTTTTTTCAGGTTAGAAATATAAGAAAATGCTTCACTACAATAGCTTTTTTTCTTTAAAATAAGTATCTTTCAAAATATTTTTTATGGTTTTGGGGTTGCTAAAAATGGAGTACAAATGCATATATCAAATTTTGATTAAAACGCTGCTTTAAAATGGTTCTTGTACTTGTCAAAGGCTAAAATCACCAGTGGCTCCCAGCATAATGCAGCAGCTTGATGTTACCACAGAATGGGTTTGTATAGAAAACAACAGACATTAGTGGTTTAATGCATACAGTAAATCTGCTCACCCTCAGGCTCAGAATGAAGGAAAACACCTTTTAGACTGAAGAAATACAGAAGAAGAAAAAAATCACAGCAGGGAGGAGAGATTTGCACAATGTAGAGGATTGTAGAAAAAGGAGGCAGGAAAAAGTCATCTTGATAAAATGTAAGTAAACAAAAACCGAGGAGTTACTCATCCTGACCAAGTGTCATCCTGCTGCCTCAACTTCAGCTTTTATCATTTTTTCAAATTTCAGGAAAAAAAAAACTTACTTGTGAGCAGCTCAATGGTCTCTGCTGTTGTTTTAACCATAACCAGGCAGTTTATTTAATCAGAATCATGAATAGCAGAGACACCTTTAATTATTTCCCATCTGATGGAGATTTAAGAACATGATGCTGCTTTTATGAAAATATCTTTTGAGAAACGTGAAACACACAAAAGAATTCATCCATTAATCTGATCATCCTAAAAAGAAAAGCCCAAAATACAATCTTTCTCTGATTTATAGCATTTTACTGACAGGAAACTTTCTTCTTTTGAGTCCTGACTAGTAATGTGAATTCTGTATTCATTTGTTGTTGGGTTTTTTTTTTTTACAGTGTGCAAAGCATGTTTATTTGTTTAGTTCACCCACGAGACTCATTATTTCTCCAAAAAGGCTGGGAGTGAGGTGGAGACGGAAGATCGTCACCGTTTGTTCGACTGACTGTTGTCAGGTTTTTATCAGGAGCCTGCAAAAATCCAACCCATAAATATCATTAGACACATTTCAGATTCCTCCAAAGTTTTAATAGGATTTAGGTCACCACTCACTGCTGACCAGCTTTCAACATTTCCATGAGACGTTTGTTTACTTCAGCTTATTGATCTGCTGTCAGGTTATTCTCTGATACACATTTTACTTCAAAATGACTTCATTTGTTTGATGTGTTTGGTGTTTAACAGGAGGATGAAAAGCTCCACTCTGCAGACCATTATCCTCAAAACATCCTGGATTAGTAATAAACAGATTTGGGAGGAAATATTTTGTGTATTTCAAAATAAAAGTCCACTCTGGAACAGGTTGACTTACGTTTTCTTGTTGTTTTAATGCAAGTTGTTTGTTTCTGCAGCTGCAGCATGAATATAAAAGCTGATTTATGCAAACCAGTATCCCAATGTGGGTATCAAGCTTTGTTAATAAACCCAATGCACTGAAATAATAACAGTCCAGAGGTCACTAACTCCAGTTGTGGAGAGCTACCATCCTGTTTCCTGCTTCAACACAACAGATTTAAATTAATGAGTCATTAACAGGCTTCTGCAGAACCTGGCACGTTAAGGAGGTGATTAAATCATTTTATTCCAGGTTGCTGGAGCAGGAAACGGGTAAAACTTGCAGGATGGTAGCCCTCAAGGACGAGAGTCGGTGACCCTTCTGTTTAATCATATTAGCAGTTTTTACCAGTTGATGCATTATTTCTGATTAAAACTCTAGATTGAAAAGCAAAATGTTCCCTAAGTAACACAATTAGATGAATTATGTAATCTATTTACCGCTGTAATTCCAGCAGGGATTCCTTTATGTCCCACTGAAAGAACTTCTAGCAAACGGTGCACCATCTCAGCACACAAACTGTCAAAAACACTTTTACGTGTAATATTTACCCCAGGAGATTTGACAAGATCCTGGCAAAATTAGGTCTGCATTTCCATCGCCCTTCTACCGCAAATCTAATTTAAGTGACAGCACTGGGCAAGCTGTGATTTGTAATTAAACTGCAGGCTGGAATATAATTGGTATTTCCTAGCAAGACAAGCATGCCATGTTTGAGCCGTCCAAAATGAGCAGGTGGATGGTGCCTGAGCTAATTTTCGGTTATTTTCTTCCTAAGAATATGATTTTAAGGAAGCATTTGTTCTGTTTGTCTTTCGGTTTGTATGTAAATGGAATTCTGTTCTAACTTGGAGAAGTTAAACATCTTAAGTGTTTGCAGGAAAAGCTCATCTAATGCTTTGGATGTTGGCATGCAGATGTCATTGCATCATTTTGCAGTCGATGTTCTTGATCCTGTTTTGGCTTGAGTGTAAAACATTTTTGGGCCACTTGAGTGGTTTTTAAAGGTCTAAGATGAATAAACTTGAGATATAAAAGGGAATAAATGATAATAATGAGAAAAGAAACACCTCTTAAAAAATAAAGTACAAGACTTCTGCAAAAAAAAAAAAAGTTTTAAAACTGGAAACAATTAATGTAATTGCATACAGTATGGTATCCTTGCTGTTGTATAATTTAGTCTGCATGTTTATTAGGAATATTTTTTAAAAAAAAAACTCATGCATTTTTCTCCTGCCCCAAAAGTTGTCACTATTTTCATTAAAATGCTGAAAACAATCTGGCTGCATGGTGGTGCAGTTGGTTGCACCGTTGCCTTGCAGCAAGAACGTCACAGGTTCCACTCCCTCTGAGTTTGCATGTTCTCCTCATGCATGTGTGAGTTTCCTACCACAGAAAGCAGAAAGCATGCATGTTAGGTTGACTGACAGCTCTAATTTGTCCCTAGTTGTGAGTGTTTGCCTCTACATGAGGCCTTGTGATTGATTGGCAACCTGTCCAGCATGTCCCCTGCCTCTCGCCCAGCTGACTGCTGGGAAAAGGCACCAACTTCCCACGACCCTTACTGGAATAAGAGGTAAGGAAAATAAAAAGAACAGGGGAAAAAACAACATGGGCTGATCTGTTTCTTGGCAGTGATGATGAAGGTTTGCAGATCTTTTAAGAAACCTCACAGTTGCTAAGAGAATATTAAAGGTAAAGGAATGCTGCCAATTTCGAGATCTGCTCTTGAACCATTAGAAATTCTTCTTCGGTGAGTTCACAATAACAGGAATGTCGGCTCAGTTAGATTTAAAATTGCAAATAATGAAGAACAAATCTCACAAACGCCTATTCCTGTGGTACTCTGACTGTCCTTTACTCTAAGTGGGCTTTATGAATTTAAGGTGGATTTAAATCAGCATTGTGAGTATTGTCAGACTTTACTGCCAAGTATAAATTAATGCTGTCAGTTAACATCTGTAGAAACTAAGGGTTTCAGACCTTAATGCTGACATGTGACTGAGAATGGAAACCATGAGATGATGCTTTTGCACCAACAAGTTGATTTTATATTGTGATTTTAGTCCCCATAAAGCAACATGTGCTAATTGACACCTGAATCAACATTTTTATGGTTTAAAAATATTATTTTTCAGTGTTCCTTTATTAAAAACTCATCAATGTTTGGTTTCTTAAAGAGAGATTTGGTCGAAGAAGTCAGCATAAAGACAAAACAGTTACTATAGCACACATCCACATGTTGGAGCACAATGTCCAGTCAATAAACTACAAGAACAAGATTTCAAATTTTAGGAAAAAAAAGAAGAGTTTTAGGACTAAATACAGCTTTAGTGCACAGAGCTTTTTTTTCCTGAGCTTTTCAAAGTGATTTAAATTCCTCTAATGAGATCAGATCTCAAAGGCTGAGCTCCTTCAGTGAATTATTCTGGGAAAATGAAGCAGCATATAGTTAAAAGCTATTTTACCTCATTCCCTTCTGACTCTGGGGATCAACATTCGGAGGTGATATAACCCTTAACCTTTAGATTATTCACACATTTTCTGATATTGAAATATTTTCCCGAATAACTATAAAATATTCACTTTTAGCGGTGCTAAAATATTAAGGACTAGTTGTAATGTTGAATTAGGTTTTAAAAACTTCTTTTTTTTTTTTTTTGTTTAGGGAAAATATTAGAACTTTATGTGAAAGAACAGCTGAAAAGCTGCCCTGCAGTGAGGATTAACTGGA
This sequence comes from Callopanchax toddi, assembly GCA_006937965.1. Classification (NCBI taxonomy): domain Eukaryota; kingdom Metazoa; phylum Chordata; class Actinopteri; order Cyprinodontiformes; family Nothobranchiidae; genus Callopanchax; species Callopanchax toddi. The sequence goes on from SSNR01000037.1 coordinate 2,129,268, forward strand.
ACAAAATCAAGGGAGGAACAACTCCTGGCACAAAAAACGCCATCATGGACGGATGGGCTGGGGGGTGATCTGATCTCAGGTCAGTTTCAGGAGGGTAAACGCTCTGTGTACAGAAGAATGGAGAATGGTGTAAGTGGCATGATGAATTCAGAGATTGTCTTGGAATTGGTTCCAAAACTACGTGAATTTGAAGGAACTTGTTTCACAGAGTGAATGGAAAACATAAATTAAACATTTTAAATGAATAAATGTTTGTTGTCTATTGCTGGTTTTGAGAACTGTTGCCCAAAACAAAGTATATTTTATGACTTGCGTTTCTTGAAATTACCTTTTTTTTTCCTGATTTGTCCATTAGAGCACATTCAGCTGCCTGTGTTGGCCAGGAAACAAAACTTTTGCTCATGAGTAGATGCAATCAAAATGTCAAAGTGCAATTTACTCACCAAATGTTTGTCTGTTTGCAATTTACCCTCATTTTTAACATTTCTTGTGCTATCTGAGTTGCAGAAACGAGACAGAATTAGGACAACTTGCAGATTAGCTCAATGGCTGCAACTGATTCGAGGAAATGTTTCATGCAATTTTCTTTTCAGCATGTTCAAAAATAGACATGAGGTCATTCAAGTCATGCAAAATAAATTGGGAAAACATTTGCAAACATTTTGTGATATTTCAGAAATTGTTGAGATAAAATAGATAGCAAAAAAGAGATTAAGATTAATCTGCAGTGATATTTCCATCTGTTTACACATCCATCAGATCTGGGACAGAATCAGACATCTTCTGAAATCTGTTTTCATGTAATTCAGGACTGAATGTTCCGACATGAAAGCTGTTTGCTCTTTTGTATTAAAATCCTCAGTGCAGCACCCTGACCACGGTAAGACAAAGCCTGCACACAGATGAATCTTTCTAACATGCATGTTTTATTATTTTATCTTTTTACACCCTTTGCTCCAGTTTTCTGGGGCCAAATGTCTTCCAGGGCTAACCCTGACCTCAGCAGGTTCCTTCCTCTTCTTCACTTCAAAGGAGGTGGAGATGAACTCGGTCCTCCTCCTGCGCTTCTTAATAAAAGTTGGATTTAAAAGAGCATCAGATCCCTTTTAAGATGACATCTCTTTTATTTTCTTAAGACTGATCTTATTTTGAACACTGATCAACGCTTTAAAGAGAAAATGCTCAACGATGTTCAGTCTTTATTTTTGGAGATGAATGACTAATCGCTTTTTTATTCAAGGCTGGAGATTTTTCATTTTTATTTTCAAAAGTTTGTTTTATGCAGCTTCAATCATTGGAGCATAGAACTAGATAACAAAAGGTTTAAATTCTTCTTTTTGTGACTTTGTGATTTTCTGTCTTTGAGCTGAAGTCTGTCAGGTGGAATTTCTTTGACCCTCATAGCTTCTTCCTCCTCCTCCTATCTTCATCTGATGCCACCTTCTTCCATCCTGCTTTTCCTGGATGCCATCATTCTCACATAATTTCCTGTGTCTTGCAGGTCTTTCAGTTTCTCTCTTTCTGCCTTTTTGGCTAAACGACACTAAAATCTGGAAGTTTAAGATTAATGATGGAGCAAATGCAGACAAAACAGAGATGCAATGCAACACATTTAATAAAAATTATGATAAAATAATAACAGAAAAACAATGAAATCTTACAAGGCACTACAGAACATCAAAACGCAGAGGAACAAACTAGTGAGCAGTAAGATATGATGATAAAAAGCTCCAATATGCTGGAGGGTGATTACTGCAGCTGGTTGATTACAGCTGAAGAACAGGGGAGCACAGAGAACAATACAGATACTGAACTAAACACAGACAAATCTACAAAATGTGACACAAAAAACCATCATAACATTAAAAAAATAAGCCAATTAACCTTAATTGCAAAATTCACACATGCACTGATAAAACCTGCAAACTCCACACAGGTGTGGATAGAGCTTTGGTAAGGTGATGCTTGATTGATGGAGGAAAACTCTTAATTTATTTTGATTCTAAGAGTTTACTGATGATCCTTCTTTTGCATATAGTCAAGTTATTAGATGAATAGCAAAATATCTCAATCATCACTTTCTTTTACAGTAAGCTTAAAGGGATACTATGCAGTTTTTTGGCTCCCCCTGGTGTCCTGGTGTCTAATGGAGCGGTTCATCATTCATTCAAAGAAATCAGCTGTGTTCAAGCAGGGAGAGATGGAAAAAAATCAGGAATTATGAGCTAAAAACACTCTGGCGCTAGCATAACAACTAGCCACTTTGAGTTAGCTTAACCCTCGTGAGATACGTGACTTTGTGAGACTTCCAGGGCACCGGACCGGAGAAGGAGATGTTGCAATCGTGGTATTCTGGATCCAAGCACCAGATGGGGCTAAGTGACTTTTCATTAACCCTGTAGGGTCATATAAGCACAGACTGGCTCAAGGAAAATATTTAAAAATGTGAAAAATTTGCAAAGTATGCCTTTAGATTTAAACCTCAGGTAAAAAGCCCCTCACTGTTCTTTATCCAATAGATAAATAAAATCCATTACTCAAAAAGATGGTAGCAAATCTAATGTGTGTCGCATGAAAAGCTGCTGAAATAAAGTTCTGTATTATTTATGGCATGGGCATATCAGTTTTATCCACAGTAATTCCCATTTTAAATATTCATTAAGGCGGAGGAAAAGCTATTTTGGGTAACTTGGATAGATGGACATTGAGCTTTTTTTTTGTAAAATCAATCTATTTCCTCCTGGGTTCGACAAACATAACGCCTCTACTCTGAATAATTATTAAACTTGCAAAATTAAACCGAATGCTGTCAAAAAGATTGGATCAAGATCTTAAAAAAACATAAATGTGCTGTTATTTATTGCTTTATATAAAAGTATATTTTATAGAATTTGTGAGCTATTATTAAAACAAAGCAGGGATTACTATAAAACTGTCTTCAAACTGTTTTGAGATGCAGCTGATGTCCTTTTGAGATTACTTCATGTTTTCCTATAAAATAAGCCAAAGCTCCATATCATCACATCAGTATTCAGTTAGCTGCAGACAGCATCTCCCTTTCAGGGTAAAGTCTCACTTTATCATGTTTTCTGGTTCACGTCTTAAAGAACTATGACACATTTTATGAGAATATCAACATATTTGTCTCTTTATAGTGTTGTACACATTTCTAATGAACCTGATTGAGCCTCAGTTGCCATTTTTTAGATTTTTTTCAGTTTCAGGTCCAGACTTTAGTCTTTTCAGAACTTTAGCAAAGTTTTCCAAAAGTTATTCCTGTTATTTTCACTTAGAATGAAACTCAATGAGGTGATGCTCAGTTCATGGTTTCTTCAGTCTTTTATTTATTTGTGACTATTTGACATCTCTTGGATGTGCTAGAAATGATCTTGTATTCAGGGTTCCCGCGGGGTCTTAAAAAGTCTTAAAAGCATTTATTTTTTAATTTGGAAATAATACCTTAAAAAGACTTGAAAAAGTCTTGAATTTTGATATCTGGGTCTTAAACTGTGAGCTGTATGTAACGTCTCTATCGCATTTCACCTCAAAGGTTTCATTTGTCAACCACGATTATTCTGATTAAATAACTTGTCATACTTTTACACATTTCTTTTAAAAATAAATGAACAAATGTTAAAGAATTTTTGTTTTTCCTTGTCTGTGAAATCTGTTTGTGAAATGGGTATTAAATTTTTTATATAAATGGTCTTAAAAAGACTTGAATTTGACTAGAAGAAACCTTTAGGAACCCTGATCCTTTTCTAGACAGATTGAAGCAGCTGAAAATGTTTATTAGACTCATGGAGAGAAATTGGTCCCAAACACAATTCACAAGTATAATTTGTGTGTAACTTTATAAACACTGGAATTCAATGTAAAGAAACCTGGTTGGAAACTGTGGAAAAAGTTAAAGATCACTTTTTTTTATTTTCTTATTTGTATTTTATTTTATTTTCAAATTATTCAATGACTAACCTTGTTAGATTAGTTTTAGATTATTAGATTAGTTTTATTGATCAAAAATTGTAGTTATTAATGCTTTTTTATATATATATAACTTTTTACAAAGTAGTCTTGTAGAAAATGTTATTTGTACAAAGGGTAGGCATACAAAAGCCAGGCTTCAGCTTACTCCTTTTTGGTTAAATTTTGGAAAATGTATTATTGTAATGTTCTCCTTTACATGAAAAATGACCAAAATAAACTCATCTGAATCTGAAAAAGTTTTCCTTATTAATAAAATTCCTTAAACTATTTGTTTATGACGAATGTCCAAAGTGAGAAAACACTGTTTAAGCAGAAAACTAATGAATTAAAGTAGTAATTATGTTGATATTGGAATGATTTGAGCTCTAATCTGAATCTGCATTGGACTGGACCAAAGTTGAATTGGATTATAGTTAAATTGTAACTAGATTAGAAATAGACCCATTACATTATCTGTGTGGCGCCCTTCTTCACCAGGTGGTATTGATCAAATCAACTCTTTAAGCCCGTCCTCCTGGGTTTACCTGTGTCTAAACTCTGCAAATAGTTAGTTATTAATAAATGAATTTATCCAGATTATAGCATGTTTCTTTCTTATTTTTCTTATTTGGAGAGGGGGGGGGATGCTGCTTAGGGATAGTCAGCAACTTGGTGGCAGGTGACTGGACGGCTGTTAACATCAATTTCTGTCAGAAGTAAGTGTGTGGTTCCGACATGCCTGTGTCAGGTATTAGATTAGTCTTCTCGCCTAGCCCTTTGGACAAGAGTGTGTTTGTTCTTGTTGTAATGCTGTTATCTCCCTTTCTTTCCCTCTTCTAATCTGGACACCTAACAGCCACGCAAGTAAGCAGTTCTGACAAGGCTTGTGCGCAAATTGAATTTTTCTTCCCCTATCCTTTTCGATTTATAATTCCCTCCCTCGCCCGACGAGCAAACTCAATTTCTGACCCTTTAGACAAAAGGCCCAGATAAAGCAATTAGTTTGTGATTCCGTGTGAGCTCCTGGCTCAGCTGACCTGACAGCACCGAGGCACTAAGAGCTGCACAAACAGGGGTGATGACGGTCACTGGCTGACAAATTCAGCCCTACAGAGATGAACTTGGAGTCACCAGCAACAAAGAGACGCAGCCTTTGGAAAGAGCCCAATAGGAAGGTGAGCTTAGTGATAAAAGCATCCGGAGTCCAGACTTTCCTTCCGATGCGTCTCACCTGCACGCCTTTGATAACTGCAATTTCTTTACTCGACCTCTTCAAGCTTATTTTTTTTTCTGTCTTTTTAGAATTCCTTCAAAAGAATTTTCTTTGTGCACCTTCAGACTCACATTTCAAGTTATCTTTTAATGCTAAAAAGGAATCTTTGGAGACTTGTGAGTGCTGTGATGGAGCCGAGTTAAGCGTGTGCGCGCTTTCAATTCTCTTTCAAGTCAAGTCCATAAAAAGAATGCACACATAATTATTTAAAACTCGGAATATAGAGGAAACTTTTCTATTTGCACAGCTTTTAAACATTCACAACGTTCACTTAAGTTTTTGTTTTAATGGCCAGACTTGCTGCACCTTCCAGAATTTGTAGCGTCCACTTATTTCTGCCACATTACACAGTTTGAGATGCAATTATTTTATAAAGCTAGAAGTAAAGGGGTTTTTTGTGCTTTTGGACTGTTTCTAAAGTCACCCTGGTTGCATCTCCAGCACAAGAATTAAATTTGGTCACTGCAGGAGAAAACTGAAAACCGTAAAGGAGGATTTAGAGTGAAATACATGGTGAGAGGGATTTGTTAAGAAATTCAGTTATCTCACAGTCTGGCAGGGGCGATATGGATGTAGCAGAACTGATGAGGTTCTCTGTCATTATCTTCTAGGGAAAAGCATGGTAAATTGCTTGCATTTCTTTTATTTTTTCACATTTTTTCTGAATGATTTTGTTAAACTTTTTTTTTTTTATCCTTTAAGGAACAACGTTCTAATAATTTTCCAGTGGTGCTTCAGTGATTTTAAGGAAGCCTGTGACAGGAGATGCTCCGTCTTTGGAGAACCAGTCTGCCGTTACAAACATGGCCGTTTTGATTTTACAATAAAAAGAACGGTTTCTGTCCGTGTTTTTGTTCAGCGGGGTCTGGGGTAGCATCTGTGTCAGAACAGGAAGCATCCATGTGGATGTTGGCTGGTTGAGTGCGATCTGGCACAAATGAGAGTCAAACGCGTCCACAAGGGGCCCTGCTGTTTGTCAGAGGCATTGATTCAAGCCTCGGACTGGGAGATACCATGAATAAATGGACATATTCTGTTTGAACAACCACGTCTAATTCGCAGACCTGAAAGAGAACGTATTTATAAAAACAAATTCATCGTCGTCATCTGTTTTCCACAATCTAAAGCACCATGCTGACCAGATGAAAGGCTATCCACGCTCTGAAGTGCTCGTGTTGCTCTGCAGCCCGTGCACTCCAGTCTCTGGAGGTGAAAGCTCACACTGAATCATTTTGTCTGCTCCACGGGGATCTGGAGACGGTACAATCACCGAATCCCTGGAGTCAAGCTATCAGGCTTACAGCACGCTGGATTTTGTTTACACATCACATGGAATATCTGATGAGTGTATGTCTGCTAGGCTGTGTTTACCTTCACAGCTGAAGTGCATGAGACGCTGAGAGGTGCACCAGCAAATACAGCAACACGCACATTGGAATAACTATACTTGACATCATGGGGTTGTTTAAAAAGTAGGTTTTTGTGTTTTTTTTTTTTGTTTTTGTTTTTTTTTTTCTATGATTTCTCTGCCTCTGAAGCGAGATTAAAATCATGTTCTTTTAGGTAATTTACATCACACACTGAAAAATTACAATGTTTTTACGTGGAATTAATAATATTTTAGCACTTTGCATCAAACTGTCGCAAAAAAAAAAAATCAACATATGAAAGCATGTGAAATATGTATTTACTGGTAGATCAACGACTTAGTAGAGCATAATTTAATCCAAAGCTCTTACCTAACATGATAATAAATGAATACAGTCTACAAATGTGGTCTTATTTGCATAACTGTTTTGTTTAAAATGTTTTTTTTTACCTTATTAATTAACATTGTATCATAACCAGAATTGCCCCAAATCAAATAAAAATATTTAATGACATTTATTGCTTGTTTCTACTGTTTTCACTTCTATTATCAACAACATTTTTCTTTTTATAGTTTCTTTTTCATGCAAAACAATTTATTTTTATAGAAGAATTTTAAATTTGAAGTTTTTGATTTTTAAACTTCAAAGTATGCAATTTTAAAAAGATGAATCAACTTTATTGTTCTCATTCAGATCTGAAATGTTTAAATACATCAAAGTGCAAAAAAAATTAATGCTTGTAATGGTTAAAAACATAAGTTTTGTGTTATGCACTATCTTAAAGTAGATTTTATTAAAGCAAAACACAAAATCAAAGTTTCAAGTTTGCAAATTTTAGAAAAAATAATTAATCTGATGTGTTGCATTAAGGCCAATTCATCCTCCACAAGAAGCAAGCAGTGCCTGCAACTGAGCAGAACTTTTTTTCTGCAGGGCGTCTGAGAACAACTGCTGTGATTGGTCAGGAAGAGAGAATGGGCGTGGTTAGCACGGTTAGCGGTTGAAGTTGTACGTTGTTGTAACAGCTTTCCCATGTTTACCTGATTTTTAAATATATTTTCGGGTCGGGGGTTGGCTCACCTTTGCCTCATTATTAGTGACACCTCCCTCAGTTGCGCCAAGGCGTAATCTTCATTAAGTCTGGCGCTGCAGTATTATTACTGCCAAGCGTGGCGACACGAATGCCACAAAATACCCACATCAGTATGTCGCCACTGTGCTTTCATAAGACACACCGTGGCAGCAGTATTACACCGATTTGTCAGCACAGCGTGTCTTATGAAAACAGCTTTTTTCGCCGGCGTGGAAGTTAAATGGATACCTTTTGAGGATCAGCTGGCCGAGGCGGTGAGAAAATACGCCCACCTAGATAACTCAGAGAATGGTCCCTGCAAACAAACTTTTTCTGGTTCTCGGAGCCCCCGCAGCGAGAACAAAGTTTTTGCATCTCGTGGAGGATGAATTGGCCTTTAGACCTGCCTCCAAGGGTTTTATTACTGCCTTAAAATGGGCTCAGTATCTCAAATTTAAGCAGTTTATTCAAAAGTTGTTTCTAAAAGCTGTCAATTACAGAGTTGATTCAGCAGGAGTTCCTGCCAGACCTGACCTACCTCTGGATTTTGCAGCTGCTGGTGATATTGATGCTTTAAAACAAGCATAGAATTTTATTGAGCTGCATTTCTAAATCATTTTGATGTAAAACAGACGGCAATGTGAAGACTGGAACTGTTTAAGATCACAACATTACAAAAGGAGGTTTTTAATTATCAGTCAGAATAATGGGAGTTCAATCCAACTTCCTCTCCTACTGTACGACATTCTGTACAATCAATAACTTCAAAGCTTCCAACAAAAACTGAAACCCTTATTATATAAATAATAAAACACTGCAACAATACTGCAATTGTGTGGTTTGTTGTAGTATTTGAGCATGCACATGTGCAAAAAAATACCAAATGTATCCATTTCAGGCATTTATTTCTGCCCAGCTGATTTCCAGGATTGTCTTAGAAGAATGCATCAAAATTTTGCTCTAACTTTTTTTGACCTCCCTTAAAACGAGTCGTAATTTCGTGGATATTTGCATCACGTCTCTCTGCAAACAGACCCAGTTGTCTCATGGCTCCAGGCCACTATAGGTGGACCCAGTAGACGTCTGAAAGACCAGCTTAAACAACTTCTCTGAAACGTCTGGGAATGGACCATTCATCCTGGACTGGCAAAATCACAACCTGGAAACGGGCTGGGACCAAGCTGCAGAATCAAAAACACGGAAAACGATGCCATGGGCTCTTTAAACATCATCCCACATCCACCAAAATTCATACAAACTGGCATCATCAAACTCAGACCGTCACCCTGTGAGGTAATAAACATTCAGTATGTTAAGATTTATATTCTCTAGTTGTTGCCAATTACAGAGCCATGCTGGCTAATCCTGAAGATGTGAACAGAATCTATCTTTTCTAGTAAACTATGACTGTGTGATGCTGAGCTGAAAGGCTTCCCTCTCCCTGATTTATACCCAACTTCTTGTTGATATCCCAGTGACATGATGGCACATAATTCAGCCCTGATAGGATCTGCTGTTGGCTGCTGTGAAGTGTAGATATGCTAATATATAGCATGATGCATTGCAGGACAAAAAGAGTTAAGACAAGTGAGTAGATAATATAAAGATTAGTTATAGTCTTGGCGCTGTAGTCGTATATTTTGTTTTTCTTACACACTATGCTCAAAGCTTAGCCAGCATTTTAGTCAAACTGCTAAATTTTCTGTGCAGACAGAATCCTGTTTGACTAATAGCTGCATCCATCTGAAACCAAATGGTTTATTCTCTGTTTAGAATGAAGCCACGGGGACCTAACATGACTTCAACAAAATGAGGAAAGATCTCTGAGCGGACATAAAGCCCGCACTAAAAGGGTGCAGGTTAAAAGGCGTACTTCTAAGGCCCCGGTGAAGAGTTTGGCAGCTCCGCGTACCGTCGGTGCCAGGCTGCAACACGAGGGCCATGGATTTGGCAGGAAGCATCGGGTTTAAACATGAAGCAGTGGTGCCAGGAAACAAAGTGAGGTTTTTATTCTGTCATATAACTGAGGACAGGCTATTGTACCATGTAGAAACAAGGCTTCAATTAATATTTGATCGACGTTTTGACATTCACGTTTGGCAAAAGAGAAATCCATAGGTAAGATGAGTTTTATAAATGCCAAACAAGATGCTTTAGGATTTATGTCATAGTTGATTTTAGAAGTGAAAAGTGCAGAACAGAGTCTATTTAAATCGATGATTGTATATTTTCCCCCCAATAAATGCAGAATTGGTTCAGGCAGCAAAAGCATTACTCCCAATGTAGGTCATGATTTTAGAAAACATGAAAACTGTAAGGGTCACCAAGTAAAGATTCAAAGATGAAGCTGTTTCTTGGTCGTTTTGAAGAGTGTAACTTTTAAAAAGTTATAAATTAATAATATATATCCTGTTCTCTATGCAGTTTTGCTTGTTTTGGCACCCCCTAGTGTCTGTTTTAAAAACGTTAGCATTGTCTTTGCTCAGAAACCCCTAAATCTAACTGTTGAAATGCCTCCTCAGCCTTCATTGTTTTCTACTGGAGCGGTTCATCACTCATTCAAAGAAATCAGCTGTGTTCAAGCAGGGAGAGATGGGAAAAAATCAGGAATCATGAGCTAAAAACACTCTGGAGTTAGCATAACAGCTAGCCACATTGGGTTAGCCTAACCCTCGTGAGACACGTGACTTTGTGAGACTTCAGGGCACCGGACTGGAGACTCAGAGGTTGCAAATGTGGTATTCTGGATCCAAGCAGCAGATGGGGCTGAGTGACTTTTCATTAACCTACACGGCGAATCATTTCAGTCTCTAAAGCCGGTCCTAAACTGTGCGGTGGTGGCTCTCAGCTACTGCTCAAACTGTACAACAGCATCACAGGATTCAATCATTCGCAGCTCAGAAATCATGTTCACTAGAGGCTCTGATGAGACCTGACTGTCACACTGTGCTTATGAAACATGTCACCCTTAAACAGGGAAGCTGCAGAACCCGGGAATGAGCAGACACTCGGTTCAGAATGGAACTCTTGACCAAAATAAACGCATATCCTTGGCAAGCCTTGCCATTCTTTGTGGAGAAATGTGTAAAAATTAATCCTTCAGTAGCCGGGGAATGGATAACCAACTAGCTCTGATTTCTCTATGACCTTGTGAGACTGTAAACAGGAAAACATGGAGCGTCCTGGGAGTGCGGACCCTCACCTCTACAGGTTTGCGTGAAGCACAATGCACGTTGACTGACAGCCAACAATGTGGAATTTTGAATTTTATTGGCTGAAAAAGTTAGCCGGTCTAGTTAGTCTATAGGAGGAAAGGAGATGAAAAACAGATATGGAACTCGACCCATAGATCATAGTTTAGAATTGAACTATAACATTTAGAAAACTTTGACGCATAGAAAAATGCCACATATCAGCTTTAAGGAAAATCAGTGACTCATCCCATTTTGCTCTTCTGGCTGAGAACTGTTTTTTTTTTCATAGCGTGTCCGTCTAAATCTTTTGATATTTTACACTGGAACCATCAAAGGTTTATGTGAATGTTCAGCTTTATTCCTGACTGTATTTTATCCCTTTGTTCTCTGTCATATTGAGTTCTTCTTCTGTGTTTTCCTCTCTTGTGTTTGCTGACCTCATCTCCTCTGCTTTCACATGGCTGCAGCTCTTTTATGACACCCTCATCAACAACCCCTTCACCCGCTGACTGATCCTATTGGATTGGTTGAATTTGGGACATTTTATCATCCACACATAGTACATGGTCACAATGTTCAACTCCACTATTGGTGTGCAATGCCAAAACCAGGCTTTAAGCCACAGGGCCCCAAATTAGCATAATCTGAAAAATGTTGGTAACATGAAGTTTATTGTTCCTCGGGTGTGTTTAAGTGTAAATCCCTGTAGCTTCACACAACCACAGATAAGCACCTTAGGTATAAAGATAGCAGTGACGAAACACTTTGTTTAATGACTATATCTGTGTTAAAGCTGAAAAATGCATCTTTGCCCTCAAGCTAGATCAGCTGAAACTGGAAATTCAGGAGAAAGTTAGCTAAGCTGTAACAAGGGAGAAAAATAAAACATGGCTGCTTCTTTCCCTCCCTGATAAAAGTCCAGTGCTGTTGTTGGGATGCGGCTTGAATTTCTTGACAGTCTCAGAACATCATCTACAGACGTCTGTCTTGAAGTGCTGGCAGTCTCCACGAGACAATCCTTTCTCATTCAGCTCATGTGCCAAGGTCGTCAGGCAGAATAATGAGGTTTTAGCATCCAATGACTCCCTTCAACTCTGCTCGATTAGTTATGTAAAACAGCCAGACATAAGTAATTGACTTTACAGGAGGGGCCTGTGTTAGCTTTGGAAAATTGAAATTTTGCTTGCATGATGAAGTGAAAATTCTTTTTCTCCCCCAGAGACATGTCTTCTCCTTGAACTGCTCTTGACTACAGTCAGAGTTGGGGACAACAACAATGGACAGAAATCAGACTAGATTAGCCTCCTAAACTTAGCCTAACTTTGATTGACATGGTACTGATGGTTTACTAATCACTGTTTATTAATATAACAGACCTTTGATCATCCACTTCAGTTTGTCGGATGTCAGTCAAAGATGATAGTTCACTCCAGTCCCTCTTGTGGTAGAAAAGAGTATTACAAAAACAACGAAAGCCTCGAAAATAAAGCTTTATAAAATAATTATTTTAAGCTTGTTTGAGCGAATACATAAAAACATGCTAATCAAACAATATGGTCAATTTTATTGGGTAGTGATACATAATATATCCCTGTACTGTACGGGGTATTTACAGGAGTGAGTATGAAGTATTAGACAGGGTAATTATGGAAGTACATACAGGATACTAACGAGGGTACCAGGAGAGTAAGGGTACTTACACCTCAGGTTAACTCTTACCATTTTTTATGCTCTGTTTTAGTTCATAGCCTAAGTTAGAGACTCCTAGGGTCCAAAATGCACAAAGTTTGGAGCGAATCCTATCGAAGCTGATTCAAACGAATATATTTTTACGTATGTTGCTCTCTCACAATGTCTAAAGTTGAAAAACCATACACTATGATACAATTTGATGCTAAATTTGGAGTTTCAGAGACACAAAATGTCAACATGATTGCTACTGAATGACTGTAAATTAAATTTGCATATAGTTAGCTTTCAAACAAGCTAGGTATAGCTAGCTATTTTACACGAACAAGGTCCCAGAACTCTCACCCATAGATATCTTACTCGCGCTGTTTGTCAATGGACCCTGACGTAGCTACGCCGGCGGCCATCTTGGGGCAGCCAGCTGCCCCCTTTCATAACATTGGTGTCAATGGAGCATGTACTATTAAATACCTCTAACTTGCTCAATTTTTAACCGATTTTCAAACGGTTTACAGTTTTATAAACGTCAGAGACGTGGCTGTGAATATATATTAAAATATAATGATAATGGTCAGTAAATTCAGAAATTGTAAAAGTATCATAGCTCAAGTCTATACATAAGGTTTGTAAGAAAGTAACCCGTTTGTAAATCTGTTCATTTTTCATCAAGTTATGAGTGTTTTTAGTTAAATTGATGCTCACCTTCCATCTGCTGCCATAGAGAGCAGAACGTCTGCTGGCTGCCCCAAGATGGCCACTGTGTAGCTACGCTGTTGAACCCCGGATGATTCATCTAGCCTTTATATATGATATCTATGCTCTCACCCCTTCCGTCGACTATAATCCTAGACCACGCCTCCCCCGAACATGGGACCATGCAAACCAAAGTAAACAAGATGGTACAAAACACCAGCCGTTGAAACGCTATAATGTTCACCCAGGTCCTCTTTCTACATCCAAACATTTTTTTTTTGTTTTCTGCTAACTGAAAAGGTGTTTTTCTTTTTAGGACTGGTATTTGTTCCTAAAATTGAAGCTGTAGTAGACGGCCGTTTATCTCCTCCTCTCACTTCCGGGATGTTCTGCTGAAAAATGCTCCAGGATGCACAAACGAAGGATACCAGCAGTGTGGAAGTGCGGTGGTTCAGCGAGACAGACAGCCGGATTGTCCAGTAGTTGCTTTTGGTCCAAAACGTCTGATTGGCCACAATATATACTATGTTAGAATGTTGTTAAGAGGCATAAAACATTTTTGAAGCTAATTATTTTCCCAAATTTGCTATAGATGCTTTAAATGTGTGTTTGAATAAAAGGAGGCACTGGCTCTTCTTTCATGTTTATTTGAAGCTAAATAACTTTATCTAAATCTGCACTAAACCACTAAACATGTGCGTCTGCATTTGTGCAACAATACTCTCCCATTTGAAACTTGGATACTTGCTTATGAAATATTTCTGGAAGTATCTGTGAGAGGACTTTCCATAAATTAGCAACTTATCTTGCTAAGCCTGTAGCTTGAATATTAAAAGCGTCACTCTGCCATTTGAGGTGTAAATTGTCTCTGCAGAAGCTCACTCCTGAAGAAACCTTTTCCACAGCAAAACAACAATCGAGTGAAGCAAATAAAACACTGACGTGAACTTACGATGAGCTGCAGGCTTGTTTAGGATCTACATGAAGAATAAGGTCCAGATTCTAAATTTAGGAAAATATGTTTTACACCTATATAACAGTTTGCTTCTTATGGATTTTTTTTCATTCATTCAGGGTTTCTTTAGAATAAACACATGCTGTTAGTTTCTGTTACTAATACAAAGAGATAATAAATGAATTAGAATCATTTGTCAGGTCGTAATGATGAGAAAACATGGCGTTCAGGATAGATTTTTCCTGTTATTTTAATTATTTGGACAAATTAAATTTTATTTACTGTGATAAAAAAAAAAGATCACATTATTATAAAAGGAGATGTAGCGTTTAAGTGAACTGAAGTGTAGACAAGCCTTCCTGAATAGAATTATATGGATAAAACAAAACACCATATATTAACCCTCGGACTGTCTTAGGGGGTAAAATTGATCCCAAATGACTAGAAAACTTCACAGGTCCCCAAAAATAAGGACAGTGTGAGTGGTAAATATGCGGAAATTAGATTAGTTTTATTTTAAAAGATGGTCAAACTTTAAAAAAAACTTTTTGTGCAGAATAAATAAAAAAATATGGGGGAAAAAAATCCATAAATGTTTTTTTTGAGAATTAGTACTAATGCTCTCATTGTTTTCTCCTTTTCTTCTCGTGCAAGCTGTGGATCCTGATATCGGTTCCTTTGTTGTCCTTCGACTGGAAATCACAACCACAATGTGGCGTCGTAATCCTTCTCTGTATCAGAAGCAAAGCTGACGGCGAGCCCCAAAGCTAATGTAAGCAACCTAACTGCGTCGTCCTCCCACAATGCTTTGCGCGCATAAAAACATGGCTGCCCCCACACCTCAAAAATAGTGGTTAAAATTTGTGCTGTCAAATTTAACGCGTTAACTGTGACGATTAATTTGGAAGACATAACGCGTTAAAAGAAATGACGCATTTAACGCAACTTGTGTTTGAAGCAAGGCGGAGCGCTTGTCAGCATCAGATTTCCTACAGCTCCTTGGCGCAGCCCGTGTCCTCCCTCCAGCCCGATCCACCCGCTCCTCGGATCTCATCAGGTCACTCTCTTCACCTGTCTCTCCCCGGTAGCGGAACTCAACTCTCCGCTCCTTCCACCGTGAAAACCGAAAGTAATCCGCAGGGAAACTGGACGGTCTCTAGCCTTTAAGGTTTATTCCTGCTCCTTTCTCGCCGTCCGGTTCGGTTCAGTTCAGCAGGGAGCGGGTGTTACGGCTCCAGTCCCGGTCTGACACCGAGGTCCGAGCGGACGGAGGTGTCAGTTCGGCTCGGTACGAGAAACCCAGACCCTACCCCTATCTGAAAAGTAAAACCAGTACCGGACCGATGCGATCCCATTCCCAGACTAGTCTTTAAACAACAGAGACCTGAGTGACTCGGACCCCTCGTTGAAAACGAGGCAGACCGTGGGTCAGTTTGAACACTGCAAAAAATGATTCTCTCACCCTGTATTTAGGGTCTGTCCAGTTTTAGTCAGGAATTTTTGTTTTTCAACTGTTTTGAACTGAAATGCAATTTAAATGCATTTTTTCATAAATTAAAAAAGCTTTAAAAAGGATTTTTTAAAACATTTTGGCATATTTCTTGGATGGACATTGTAAACTGCATGTAATTTCTTTTTTCTAAAAAGAAGCAATTAATCGTGATTAATTTTGTTCAGATTTGCGATTAATTAGTTAATTTATTTTAATCGACTGACAGCACTAGTTAAAATGTTTAAATTATAAACCAAACATTTGTGGTGTTTTAACTATGTGTTCATGTATCTGAGAGACTTTAAAAAATATTTAGAGCAACATACAGTATCTTTAAGGGAGCTGAGCAAAAAGGACCAATTCTTTGAAAAAACTACAGCAAAAACTTGTTTTTTATCGTCTCTAGTGCGTTTTAAGTCTCTGTGAAAAATGTCTGACTGCATGCAAACAATTTACAACATTGCCTGTAATTACCTAATTTTGTGGTTGTTTCTTGCGCTAAGACTGACGTTGCCCTCTGTTTCGTCACAGGCTGATGCTTGTTAATCCTCGTCTTTTGTGTGTTCTTGAAAGGAAGCTTGTTTGAGCAGCATTTCTGCAAATAGCTAACCAATTAGCACTGTTGTAGTAGCTGATGGCACTAAAAAGCAAAGCCAAAGGGGAGCTGTGTAAAATGCGAAGCTGCACAGTGACTGAAATAAATAATGAATGGGGCCCGGAAGGTACGTTAGACGTGGGCTCTTTAACACACGGTTTATCCAGTTTGGACGAGCTGCTGCAGCATTTTGCTTAATGCTCTCTTTTCCTGCCTCGTTCTCTAACATTCACAGAAGTGTCACTCACCATCAGCACAGAGGAGCTTGATGTCCACGCATTTGTTGCGTCTCATAAACATCGCGTTTTATTTTTAAAAATATACAGCTGTCATGATTTCACAAGACTTTGGTTTACTTCCATTTGTTGCCTGTCAGAAAACACGGGTTACTTTTAAAAGATTACGACGAAATTTGTCCAATTGTCGCTCAGATCTTCAGATGATAAAATTAAAGCCGAGTCTCCGAATCCAGGTTTAAAAACTGCCAAAGCGCCTCTACTGCAAGATCTACTGTACTTACTGCACTACTTCTCTTTGGAGGCATATCACTCCACTATAAGTAGCTCAGATACTTAAAAATAATTCAGCAGTAGACTTCTTTATTTCACAACTTCAAGCATTTCCTTTGGATCTAAATCATAAATTGTTCATAATGACATAAGTTAAATCCGTCTATCAAACGGGATTAAGCCGGCCCAGTGTCTGAGGGAATAGTGATCTGTGAGGGAACAAGGAGGGGGCGATGTAACATGTCGACGCTGAACAGTGATGGCCATTAAAACCATGGGACTCCTCGGCCTGTCAGGTCCCTCTCGGTGCTCTCCTGGATGGTGTGGTTGATGGTGGAGCGCAGAGCTTTTCTATATAGCAGACATCAGATTGGACAACCGCGACAGCTTCTCTGGACGTGCACAGATTTCATCTTATTAACCACCGGCCTTCATGCTATCTTTACGCCACCGCCTGTCTCAGAGACGCCTCTGTCTCTCTGTTTGAGTAGCCCTCACAAAGGCTGTTGAGATTCTGTCATAAAACATAGAAAAGATCAGAAAAAGTATTAATATTTTGATTTTATTCACAATATTGAAGTTTTATGATGATAAGAGCATCATCTCACCAAAATGTGTTCATGCAAAACTCTGATTTCCTCCATCTCTCCTGTAAACTGCAGTCTCTGTCTCCTGTTTCAGTCACTTTAAGTTTCTGCCTGTCAGTCAACCCACTCTGGATCCGATTCTGGCTCAGCTCAGACTTAACCTGTTCTCCCGTCACTGGAACACTGCACACGTCAGCTAAATCCCTCCGTTTTCTAGCAATAAATAACCCAGTCGACCATCATATGTCTGCATTAGAGTCCAACAAGCTTTGCCTCCACAACTGTGCTAAATAGACAAGAAAATTAAAGGATCGGGTGCAACAATGTGATGAAAAGCTAAAATAATAAAACCTCTTCATAAAGCTGCCCTCTCACTCACAAAACAACATCCACCCATAAGTCTGCAGAATCTCACACTGAGTGTTTGAGTCTGAAAGTATCTCTACATCTAAATATCTATCATTTATACTCGCAGGATGAGAATGTAGACTCTGTAAAAAGCAGCCAGATTATAAGGTCGTGTTTCTTAAATTAATTCCCTCTTTCTGAGAAACATGCACGGCCAGATGACAAACCTTATTCAGAGAATTCCACTGAAAACAGTTTCTTTTTATTTTAAATATTAACCTTCAGGTAAAATGGCATTGTAATTCATGAAATAGAATCTATTCATGGAACTTGAAAGAAGAAGACATAAAGGAACCATGGTTGTGTGCTGCTTGTGTGTGTCGCTGATGTAAGGAGGAGATGTCAAACCGTCTTCCATCGCATGAAAAAACACAAACGACTCCGACTGGATTTTATTTACAACGTTGTTTTTTTAGCTACAGCTGCAACGCACAAACAGACAAGTTCAATCTACATTTTCTCCAGTTAGTTTTTGTTTCCATGAGCTGCAAGCAAATGTTCTTTATCAGTGTCTGGTGTAGCATGATGGATTTTATTTTAAAATATTTCATAAAGGTCAAGAAGTTAATAAAATTTCAAGAACAAGAAAAAAATCTAAACGATAAACCAAACTTTTTATGCCACTTCAGTTTATTATTGAATGTAATAAATCATTTGCACACTTCTATTTTATTATTTTTGGCAAGTGCATGTCTTAATAAAATGTAAAGACGCTAAGACTAAAATTTAAATATACTCTTTATTTATGCTTTATTTTACCAGGAGGGTCCCATTAAAGGCATTATAATTTAGGATAATAGTTTTAAACTTTTTATTTAAACATTTATTCAAACATTTTCTTAATATAGTTTTTAGGATCTTTTTTCATTTTTTAGACCTGATGAATGTAAAGAATTATCCTTGTTTCTGATGTAGTTTTTGAGAAAAATGGTGTCCACATATGAGGTCTTTGTAGAATTTGAATGGTGGTCTGGACAACCCAAAAATGTGACGTACACATATGTGGACGTCCAGGTCCTATCGGTTAAAAACAAGCTTTTGTTAAAGCCAATTAGGAGAACTTATTTTGTAAAAATAAGGTTTTTTTCAGATTCATTAATCCTGTTTTATTGTCTGAAGTTACATTTGGTTTTAAGCCTCTGGTGTATTTTATTTTGAAGTATTTTGTAACTTCCTGTATTGTCTAAGACACTATATTGCAGTCCTATTACCGGGTTTTGTGGATATTTTCTTCTTACACAATTATAAATAATGCTTTTTACCTTAAATCTGTTTTTATTATTCAGGAAAGCTTAATTTAATAATTTAAAAATTTTGCATTTTTACTCATTTAATTTTGGGAACATTAACACAGGTTTTCATTTATTTGTTTATTGTTATTACATGTTAAAGGAGGTTTATGTGAATGAGGTCCTTCTAATCCAAATATGCTAGGCATTTAAAGGGATATTTCAGATACTTTCACAAACATTAAAGACAGTTATAAATAGGACTGGGTAAAAAAATCGATTGAATCGATTTCATATACATTTTTCAGAATCGATTCATTAGGCCTGAGATCGATTTATTTTTTTTCCCCTTGACTGAAACTTGACAGTTCTGTTTACAGATTTATAACCATTTGGTTAATTCATGGGTACAGTCAACGTTTAAACTGCCCAATTTAAAAGTTAGCATTTGTTCAAGATGATAATATAAATAAAGTTTATTTGTATTTTGGAACACAGTTGAGCCTTTTTAATTATTTAAGACCAGACTGAAGTGAATCGATTTTAATCTAATCAAATCGTGATTAATCGATTCAGAGCCTTACGAATTGAAATCGAATCGATTTGGGAAATTGGCCACAATACCCAGCACTAATTATAAATATTAAGACAATTTTTTAAATTTCCAGTGTGAGGGGGAGAGCATGCGCCAAAACAGGAAGTGCGGAGTAAAGCGATCCGTCCTATAACGCTTGCCCCGGTTCAGACCCGACCAAAGTTACCATCACCTGGAAAATGCCAGATGGCCAGTCCAGCCCGGTCCTCATTCAGACCCAGAGCAGGTGGCAATGGCTTAAGCTGCTTGGTGCAGACTGCTAGGGGCTCGCTCCGGTCAATAGACAGATCCGTCTGCGCACAACACCTGGTCCGCGGGGCTGCACATTGGTGGAGATGCATCACTATTTCTGCACCCTTGGATCAAATAGGGACATGCCACCTCCGTCTGAGCCAAATCTACACCCATAGTGTGCATGCATGCATTGTTCCATAATAAATCATTATATTAATCATTTCTAAATGTATTAAGTATTACACATCACATACAGTACTAATAAAATACTTGTATACAATCTTCTTTAAGGCCATACAACTTAAATAATCCAAACCCTTCCAACACCTCCCAACTTCTATCAAAATCTGTGTTTTGACTGCTGCTGGAGATGGTCTCTAGTATGCATCCCTCTCTGAAGAGATATGAGCCGCTTCAGGGAATTTTCTCTGTGAATTCATCTGAACTGCTGGTCTGACAAGCCACCACCGCTGGATCTCACAGCCTGGCAGGCCTCTCTGTTAAAGTGATGACTGAATTAATCATCTGTGAACCATATCAGATCAAGAGGGACAGTATTTTCTCTGAAAGTGGATGAACTTGTCCTCGTAATTCTATTCAACATTAGCGGTGGTGATTAGATAATTAGAAGTGGATTAATCTACTCGAGGGGAAACGTCTGCACGTCTTCTGTAAGTTGTTTTCAGAGATTCTTTGGAAAAACGTCAAAAAGTTGTGATGCATGAATCAAAATGGGTCAGAACTTCAAAATGCAACGATGCTTTTGAGTGGAAAAGCCTTGAAATTATACCCCTATAAGGGCTGCAAACGTTTCTTTAATGCAGCAGAGAATCTACAGTTTGACTGACACAACGGAGCAAATGGAGGAATCAATGAGTGTTGTACTCGTTGCTTTTGCAGCCAAGAAGCAGTCAATTGTTTTTAGAGATCAATGATATTAAACAGATGTCTGATTAGTTTGCCAAGAAAGTGTTATTGAGTTAGATTTGTTTTCTTGTGACTCAAACACTTGGCAACCTTAATCACAAAGACACCAAAAAAGTTCAACTCCTCACTATGTGAGAGAGCAAAATCAATACTCTGACCACAAAAAACAAGACATTCCTCTGCTGTAAAATGTTGAGATTTAAATGTTGGTTTGAGTTTTCAACAGTTATATGGATGGCTCAAGCTTTAAAAAAGAAGAAGAAGTTCTGTAACACTTCCAGTTCTTTTTATACCTTCTAGCAAAAGCAAAGTAGTGTAAAATATTAAACTTGGCAACATAATTTCCACTGTAACCCCTTAAATAATTAGTAAACGTCTGTTAGTTACTTTTTTTTTAGGGTCCAAACAGTTTTCCTTCTTTATCAGACTCCCTTGTGCAGTGGCTGGCTCATTAAGGCCTGATTTGCATGCCCTCATCCCCGCGAGTGATGTTAAGATGCGTCGGACTTGAACTCTAACACTGATGTGGGCTTCGGTCTGAGCTGGTGTTAATTGGCGTTTTCTGAGAACGGAAACTCAAACAAACTTTGCAACAGAAGGAAGTCATGACCTTCCTTTAGCTGAGTGGTCTCTTTATCATCTTTGCTACCAAAATTTAGAAGAAGTTTCTGAAACTTTGTCATCCTTTTGGACCTTTTACTTTTGTAATGTAATAGTATTTTCTTTACTTGGTGAAGTATTTCCTTCCACATTAGTGCAGATTTGAAATTTTAGGTACACGTAAAAGCTGCAATGGCACCAAACATCTAATGGTTTTAAAACCATTAAAAAGTTACACAACATTTTAGGGATGCACCGATACCGATACTGGTGTTGGTATCGGGCCGATACCGACACCAATATCTGTATCGGTTAAAGTTACCCGATACCAGTGGCTTAACTGTCTGTGACTTATGATTTCTGTTGTAGTTTCCTATATTGAACATTAGGGGGAGCTAAAGAGGAACAGTGTGGGTTGAGAGCTGGAGATGGTGCCAAATAGTTCATTTTATTTGGTTAAAATGTGGAAAACTGCAATAATTTCACTGTGAAATCACAGAAAATGGTTATTTTTCAACTTATATTTTAGTTTTGTGATCATTTTTATTAATATATTTTATTTTTTTATCTAACTCAGTTATTTGTTGTAAAAAGCAGAGAAGAAAAAATAAAACTGCATTCCAATTTGTTGCATTTTTTTGTGTGGTAGAAGTATCTGTATCGGTACTCGGTATCGGCAAGTACTCAGATTTAAGTATCGGTATCGGATCAGTTTTGAAAAAAGTGGTATCGGTACATCCCTACAGCATTTCATTGCAAAGGTTGACCTAAATGTAAATATTCTTCCAGATAAGAATATGTTGGCATAAATTCTTAGTTACTCAAAACATGGTAAAAGTTGTTTGTTATACAGTAAATTGAATATTTCCTTGGGCTCAAAAGATAGAAGAAAGCCTGGAGAACTACAAGTTCTCTGCAAAAGATTACAAGCATGCTGACCTTTTATTCAAGGTCATTGCATGTTGAAAAATTTAAGTTTTCAAGTCATTCAAATGGAATGTGCAATCTCATAATACTGCAAAATTTTTCAGCTACTACAACATGAAATTATAGGTCTATATCTGTAAAATTACTAGAGTTATAGCTAAAAAAAAAAAAAAAAAAAAGTGGTGGTCACAGTGAATTAGGTTGACTTCATTTTGTTCCCAAATGTCTGCAACAAAATGTATTTGTGTTCTGTTAGAACATGAAGCTAAGCTAACGCACCAGACCTAAGCTTAAAATCTGTAAAACTAACTGAATAAGAGCCATTTAAAGGCAATTAGCTGTAGCGGCCATCTTGAATCCTGCTGATTTCAAACATTATTCAGTTGTAGATGAACATCCGCTGAAGACGATCAGAAAGTTTTGTTAAAATCTGTGAAAGGCTGCATGGGTTAAATGCCTTAGTTTTCTATTCATGACTGGATATTCGTCCTTCATGGATCTGTCTACAGAGGATTAAATGTCAGAGTTTTGTCTTTGGTTTCAGTTTTCTTATTTGCATGTTTGGAATGTGTCCTCTGGATTACTGACAGGACACGACCAAAAAAACTCCTTAAAGGTCGACACCTGGTGTCTCGGCCTGGTCACGTATGAATTGGTTCTATTGTAGAGCTTAAACTTAAATAGTAACGCCACATAGTGACATCTTTTATAGATAGTTGTATTCTTTGCATTTCTTCTTGATTCTAAATACTATTTTGGGCAATTATGCTGTTTGCTTTTCTAATCACTAACTGCCAAACCAAAGCCAAAGAGCGTACAGTTATGTGGCTGCAGAACAAGTCCCCGATGGCTTTGTTTTAATCATGATTCACAACGCTTGTCACACTTTACAACTTTTCCTCCCACTGCTTGATTGTTATTCTGCTCATGCAAGTCTTCCTCTTATTAGTTTGAGACCGTCTTATCCCAAAGCTTCGTCTGACCCTCACATCAGCTACCGTTCCTCTTACGCTTCTGTCACCTCTGTCCCAAGACCTCATCTCTGAGTCAAGAAGGAAATCCTGATGGTTCCATCATTATCTCAAATAACTGATGTTTTAATAATGCCTCGTTTAATTTGAAGCTCTTTTCTACTAATTTGATCTTGTTCAGCCTTTTGTGTTTTAATTGCTTGTAGGAAAAGTTTGTTCCTCATCAATTATATTTATTTATGGAAGCAGAAAACGGCACATAACACTTTCAAGTCAGGCCTTAGATTTAATTTTTAATCCAAGCTTTATGTAATTACACAGTGTAGTGTAACGTTGCAGCCATATTGCAGAGGGGTTGTGTAAAAGGAGCTAATGCTATTAGCATTAATGGACTTCATGATGGTGTACTGAGTACGTTTTTGGATTCGTTAGATTAGATCCAGATTTTGTCTGTTAAAAACAACATAGCAGACATGCAAGGCAGGGAATCATGACTACGCTGTTTACTATTGTCTTTCTAAACATAGTGTGTACTTTCTATTTTCTGTTAATCTCCATGTCTGCAGGACGGTGACAGAACGCTTGCTGTGAGAGTGTTTGAGACAAGATTATGTTCCCCTGAAAACTCGCTGGCAAAGAGAATCAATAATGAATGCATCCAAAATGACCTTGTTGCCTCCTGGCAGGAACTGATGTTTTAAACATCTACACCCAACAGACATCACCCTGCTTTGTTTGAAGTTCTCTCACCTGCTGGTAAAACAACAGTCTTTGTGCCACTTGTGGCTGCATGGCGGGTTCTGGCTGGCTGCTTTCAATGACTTCAACAAATATGGAGCCCAATATGAACATTCAGTTCAATGATTTCATGTTCATACAGGTAAATAATGACAAATTTTACAATATAGGTCAGAACATGAGATAATCACCAATTCATGATGAAATAAGTCTTTTCTTATGAGACAAATCATTTGGCTGAGGAGGGGCGCCCCAGAATGTGCCGGCTGCCGTGCTGTCTTCTGCCTATGGTTGTTCAGCACCTTGGACAGCGATGGTGCAGGCTGGCTCCCACGCTGCTTCATGCCCCTCCTCTGCAGAACCATGGACAGCAGCATGCCATAAAGCCGCGCAGCTACTGCAAATCAGCCATCAGTGCAGCTTTAAAAGCCAGAGTCTGTCAGACGATCAGTTGACTCGGATCTGTGCTCATGTCCCAGCTAGACTTTGTTTAGTTAGTTATTTAATGTAGTTTCCTCCTCCTCTTCGTATAAAGCATCTTTGGTTAGTTAGTTTAGTTTAGTTTAAAGTCAGTTTTTAAGTCCCTGGAACTTAATTTCACAGTGTTTTGTGTTTAGTCTCCCTCCTCCTTTAGTTGAAAAAGGTTTTAGTTTATGAATCCTTTGTTTTTGCAGTGCCTCTTCCTGCTGGTTCCCAGGGTGAAAAATAAAGACTTTTTGTTAAGCTTGACCCTTATTTCTATGCACTTTTTGTGTTAGACCCCCAATTAGCTCCTAGACACTCAGGGGGGTCCGTAACAAGAAACATCATGTCTGATTTTGTTTTTGGACACAAAGGTGTCACGTTTAGCTGCAAATCTGATATCAGAGCTTAAGTCAATGTTTCCCAAAGAATTAGAACTTGAGGTTTTTTTTACAAGTTTTATTTTTAATCACTTCAACTCAAATCCTTGTCAGTTGATCATTCTCACTGAGATGATCCTTTTCAGTCAGTCAGCTGACATGTTTTTGATCTAATTAGATGCCTGCATTTGGAGGGTGCATGTATTATGATCATTATGGTAATTTAATTATATAAACTCTCTCTTTACCAGACTATATAAGAGATTGTTTAGTCCACAAAAATTATGTAAAATGAGCTCAAATGAATAAAAAAAATTAAATGTGCAATTAAATTGGCAACAGAGTAACTTGATGCACAGTCTTCCCACACATGATGGTATGTTGATTTGATTTGTGAGCATAACAACGTGGTGCCTTTCAGCGTTGCTAAACAAAGTGTGTGCAAAAAGATGAAGAAAATGTGATGGATGGAGGTTGTATATCATCTGTTTTGTTTTTAGTTTTCTTACAATAGAATGAAAAAGAAGGAATAAATATCACAAAACCAAAACATGCCAGCTTTTTAAACTTTTTCCCAATAAGTCAAGTTTTAAAAATAAAACTAAATACAGTTTACAGACGGATGGTATTAATTCTGATCAAATCGGGTAACTTTAGGAACAAAAACATGTCTCTTCCTTCATTGAAAGCACCAGCAGTAATTTCCACCTGATGATTTTGGAAACAATTGATCAAATATGGTGCACATTGCCAGTCAACAATAATCAAAAGAAGATCTCACCATAGATACCAAAAGTTCCTAATTTAGCACGAGACACAGTGAGTAAGGACAGTATTCATTGCATTCTGTTTTACAGAGTTTCCAGCTCCAGATTTTGATGAAACTAGCAAACTATAATATCCAGACGTGTTGGATGATGTGAAAAGTGGTGGATCAGTCCTGCAGTCACTGTTCTTACTTCCACTGAAGTCACAGGAACGAAAGCATCAGCACAGGGTGGAAAAAAATCCAACCATGCTGACAAAAACCATTTCTGAAAAGCATTAAAAAAAAAACATCAAACACACCGACAATGAAGCACAATGAGAGACGAGGGCTTAATTTCCCCTGAGATGCATCTAAATTTCTCCTTTCTAAAAATGTATTTCTGGCTTTGAAAAAAAAAATAACACAAAAAGTGTCCTCTGAGTTTCAAGAGTTTAAGACAATGTCCAGTAACAATTGAGATGTTTTGACAGCTTGTCAAGCTTTCCCCACTGGGAGTACCTATTAAAAGTGTGGTGTGTCATTTTTCCTCACATCCAAACCTGGAAGCATGGGTTCTGTTTCACTTTGCAGACAGAACTGAAATATTATCTATGACAGAGATAACATAGAATTTGCACTTTGTGGTTCTTTTCTGCAGACCTCATCAAGTCATGATTCTTAAATGATTTAAACTGAAGTAAACAGTCTGTTTACCACAGTTATAAAGAAAAAAAATAATGTGAGAAATATACAACATTGCATTTTAAATCAGAAATATTTCATCAATCTCAAAGGGAACTTATTTTGAGGTAATTAAAAAATTATGTTGGGGGGTTCAAAGTATCAGGGGGGTTAAATACATAACTTGCGTGACTTCGTAATTACAGCAGAAGATAAAACATTTTTTCCAGGAATTTTGATTCCAACTGATCTTGAAGGTAATTTTATCAATTCTTTAAATGCAAAACAGTTGATATTGTTTACTCACATGTGCACATTTTCTACCATTCTATTTAAAGTTGCTCTGTGTAATTTGAAAAACAAGTTAGCCTAAAACATTATTTCATGCCTCTTAACATTCTAACAGTATGGTTATAAGTTTATTGTGGCAATTTAACAAAAACAACAAAAGAATCAATAAGGTGGTTCCCTCACAGTTCTCTAAAAACCTCAGCCAATCGTATGTTTCGGACCAAAAGCAACTATTGGACAATCCAGTTGTCTTTCTCGTCAAAGCGCACTTCCTTGGAGCATTTTTCAGCAGAACATCCCGGAAGTTTCTTCGGAAGTTCGGAAGAAAAGCCTTTCTTTTTAATTCTATTTTGTTTTTATTTTTTTAATATTACTATTTTCTTTTTAAAGGGGCAGATATTAATAAGAGTTTTCCTCTTCTTTCTGTTCCTTTTCATTCTTTATGCTTATTAGCAGTTTTGTGTATTTTAGTTTTTGTTTTGTTTTTTTACTGAATGAAATAAATTTTTTGATTGATTTGATTGAAGTTAGAGAAGGACAAACGGCTGGTCAGCTAGCAGAAAACAAAAAGTGTTTTTATGTAGAAAGAAGAAGAACCAGGGTGAACATTATAGCGTATCAACGACTGGTGTTTTGCTCTCTCTTGTTACTGTGGCAATGTGCAGTCCCATGTCCGGGGGAGGCGCGGCAAAAGGATTATACCCAATGGAGGGGTGAGAGTTCTGAGATGTGTATGTGTAAAATAGCTAACTATACCTAGCTTGTTTGCAGATTACAGAATGGAGCTTTAACTAATGCATTTAAATTATTAATTAGGGATGTCTCGATCCGATCACATGATTTTGGGCTCGACCGGAATCGGACGTCACCTCTCGATCTGGACTCGAGTTTCCTCTACATGCACGCCGCCACCTTCAGAAGGAAGTTTGGGTTTTTAAATATATGTTAAACAATCTAAAGCACATGGGATTTATATAGTCTATATTTGTGCGCTTATATTAACCATAAACATTGTTTTAATCAGTTTCCGCCGGTCCAGGAGGAGGGAGGGGGCCGGGACCGGGAGCCATGTGAGCTTCACTCAACACCCGCCGGGACTCGTCCTCCCCCTGAATGGAAAACACCACCGGGAGTACTCGGTCTGGAGGAGGTGGCGAGGCCGGCGTGGAGCGAGTCATACCCGCGCTAACTCGTTCCACCTACGCCGCGTCTCCATCCAGGCTCAGGAGGAGATTCTGCTGAGTGCTGCACGTACGCAGCACAACACCCGCCCTCCGTCGGGAAATAAATCGAGCGATGTTAAGATTTTTTTTAAAGTGCTTTCTGAGGAGGAGTTTCGCGATTAAGTGGTGCTCCAAAACGCACCAAACACTGACGGATTTCTCCAAATAGTCTAATTAAGCAGTTGTTCAGAGCTGCTGCAGTCAGAGGATAAAGCAGGAGTGAAGGAGGAGCTGATGACAAGAAATGATCGGGTGATTGTCAGTTAACAAGTTTGTTCTTTCTGGGCAAAAAATGTGAAAATAATGTCGACATTTCTGCACCTGAACAGCTGTAGGGAAAAAAATTGTCCTCAAAAAGGTACTTCAACCACAAACTAATTCATGGGATTTTTATGCACAGAGAATTATGTTTAAGTATTTAAACATACATGGATATTATACAGATGGATGGATTTATGTCTGCAGCATGACGTCATTTTGTGGCTGATTTGTTTTTATTAGTTAAACTTCGGCAGAGTAGAAGCCGAAGCAGCTTGAAGCAGAAAGTGTGAGTATGTCTGTGGACTGGAGGCATTATAAAGTTGATCACAACAACATATTAAAAAGATCGGATCGGGACTCGGGATTGGCAGATCTTCAAAATCTAATGACTCAGACTCGGACTGGAGGACAAAAAAACCTGATCGGGACATCCGTATTATTAATGCTATCAGACTATTTAGTGACAGCACATTTTTAAAAAATGTATCACAAGGTTTTATGTCTTGACAGTTGCCTTACTCTAATAGGAGTCATGATATTTAAGCACACTTCTGCCAGGTTTGTTTTTATCATCCATCTTAAACTAGCCTAGATTGTTCTTGCTCACACTCAACCTGACCTGTTATGTTTTTGTAACCCAGTGGATTTTCAGTAAAGAATAATCCATTTAATATTGTTATTTGACAAAGGATGTGTCAGTCAGACATGCTGAATCCAAGAAAGCATTTGGTAGGCTCAAGCAGGAAAAATTACTCCTGATTGGCTGAAAAAGTTACACAGCCCGCCCCCTGCTACCGCATCGGGGACGGAGTCACGCAGTTCTTTCTTTTCTGCTGGAGGGGGAGAGCTGGACGCACGCACTCGGATCGGACCTCTGCCTGTAGGAAATTGGATGAGACTCGGTGAGTCTGGGCTGGCTGTAAACTAAAACTAACACTTGGACAGTTGAAGCTAACTACCATGTTTACTAATTAGATCTGCATGGACTGTGGCTGACCTCCCGGTGGAGAAAACACAGAAAATTGAGGCACTCGGTGAGTCAAGAAAAGCTAGTTAGCTTAGCGGTTAGCTGCTAATGTAGCATGCACCATGCTTGCAGGGAAATTCTGCTACGGGGTTCCCCTGCAGGGAAAAGTGTTCACAGGCACTTAAATGTCCTATGTTCAGCTTGTGTTACAAATGTTACCAAAGATGAAGCTAAAAATTGAATGAATGTAATTTCTGAAGCTAAAATTCATGATTTCAAAATATTTAATGTTGTTTAACATGTATTTAAGTTACAATGTTGCTAAAATGAGCCAATAGGTGGCACTGTTGAACCTTATTTTATATGTTGCCTGTTATTTACTTGTAAGCCATGGAGATATGTGCTTTTATTTAAATTTGGTAGGATTTTGAGTTTATTTTGGGAAGAAATTTTTTTTTAAATATTAAATTACACTAAAGATTAATTTACTAATGTGAAAAGATGCCTAAAAAATTATTTTTGTACATTAAAAAAAAACTGTTTACATCAGATGTAATTATTTTTATGCAACTTAAAGTTAGCATTTCATAAAATTGTTGTAGTTCATGGGGAATTCATGACTATTTTGATGTTATTGTAATAACGTTTGAACAGAAAATAAGCTTTATAAGATTTACTAAATCTTACATTATCATAAGCCACACTGTAAAAAATGTTACATTGAACTAAATACTATTAATGTTAAGTGCTGTTATTTTTTAAAACCACTTGCATTGATGTTGTATGGCCATGTAATTGAATTAGAATTGTGAACTCAATGGTAATAGTCCTGTTCTTTATACAGGCTAGGTTTCTTATTTGGATTAGAGCCGTTGGATTGGAACTGGATTCTCTCCCTGACGAGGGAGATGGCGAGCCTTCCCGTTTGATTCGAACCTGACCTTGGACCTCGGAGAACAGGCTGTTCTCCCAGCACGAACTCTTGCAACTGTGCGGTGAGACTGTTCCGCACTACTTGACCTTTGGACTTTTGACAAAACTACTGACTAATAAGCCGGCTGGACCAAAACATATCTGAGCTCAGATAGGGACAATTTATTTTATTGTTATTTTATTTTCATATTGTTACTGTTATTGTTACATTTTGTTAACATTCTTTAATACAGTGCAACTTACTGTATCTGTGACTCCACTCATTCTTTTGTGGTTACTGGTGTTCATTAATAATCAACCCTCCTCATGAACCTAGTCATTGGCCCAACTGGTAATAATCCTAAACAATTGATTTATATAATCTACATTGTAAATGGGTTACATTTTCTATGTGCTGTATGCTCTTTGTAGGTTGTATTAAAACAGAATTTCATTGTAAAATAAAGGGATTCTGGTTCTGACATTTTCCTTTTCACACATTTCTTGTGAATGTTTATTTTCTTTCAAATTGAGCCCATTTTTGTTATTAAACAGATTTTCTGTTCTGTTCATTTTAGTCAGAAGTTGTGAATTTGCATTCCATAAATGATAGGAAACCATCCTGACCCTGATGAAGCAAAAAAAAAACCCTGATCAATCCACGATATAACCTCCACCAGGATTCAAGAGGTGGTTTTCTTGAACCAGTGTTTTCTTTTTTCTTACTCATCATTAACTATCGTTGTCCTGATGATGAACTCTAGCATAATGTGAGAAGGACTTTTTAGTTGCTGAGTTTCACAAACCAGTCCATGAAAGGCAGAGACCTAAAGTCTAATAGCACAAAAAAACATTTTGCATTTAATAAACCAGCAGTCAGTTATGTTCAGTATTTGGAAACTTGTTTTTTTTTTTTTTTTTGTAGTTTTCTTAATGTAAACTTATCATGTGAGGTTTACTGAAACTATGCGTCTCACTGCCCTGTCATTGTGTCTTTACTTCGTTGTTTCCTATTAACTCCAGTTGTTGCAAAGTTGAGTAATTTCCTCTTGTTTCACCAACTCTCTGTTTCAGGTACATTTCACTTTTTCCCTACTTTCATATATTGTATTCTTGCCATTGTTTCTGCTTATTTCACCTTCACATCTATTCCCAACTTACTGTGAAGAAACTGGTGTTTTTTTTCCTCTTAGTGAGTCAGATTTAGATTCACAACAAAGTATAGCTGTTCCGTATAGGTGGGCTTTTGTCTGCATCCTTTTGTTCCTTTTCTAATCAGCAGGTTCTGATCATAAACCTGACAACTAATTTGTTGCTCCACAGCTAAAGGAGTCTGCTTGGCTGCAGCATTTTCTCTGTTTTATGGAGCAGATTTTGAAGCGTTTGCACAGAAACTTTAAGGCCAGATCTTTAAAAAAGTTAAATAAAAACCTTCCAACATGCAAACATTTGCTAAGCATCAAGAGAATGTTTGTCTATAATTACATCCTGGTGAGCAAAAAATAGCACACCTTCCAACACACACTAATGGCACTTCAGTAGTGAACTCCACAGAGACTTAAAAACACATTTAAAAGAAGACGTCCATTCTGGGCTCCGGGAACATGTTTGATGCTGTGAACTTATGATGCCAGTATAAAGGGAGTGGTTTGGACATTTTGTCTTTGGACATGAACTTTTCTTTTACACATTTTTGATCCTTATCATTTTCAGAGGGATGTGTTTAGTCTGGTAAACAACTCGCCTATAAAGATGTACGCAACTCAAAGAATAAATCAGTCACAAAACCAACCATGAAGCCATAGTCTGTATCTGCTGGCAGTTTGCTACTTTAGTCTGATGCAAACAAAGTTTCTCAGTTTTAATTGAACCGCCACCTTATCGTGGTGGAAGAGTTTGAGTGACCTAACGATCATAGGAGGTATGTTGTCTGGGGCACTTGTGCCCCTGGTGGTCACTCATGGCAAATTGGTCTTAGGTGAGGGGTGAGAGAAAATCCGGTTCAGAAGACTTTTCATGGGCGTCAGATCAAAGAGCCAGAGTACCCGGCCTGGAGGGACTAGAGTCCCGATCTGGGTTTGGGGCCCGTGAGAGAGAGCCTGGTGGCTGGACCCAGCCCAAACCAGAGACATGGATCCACCTGCAGGAGAAACATGAAGGGTCCGGTGCAATGTGGATCGGGTGGCAGACCAAGGCGGGAGCTTTGGCGGTCCGATCCCCGGAAGAAATGCTAATGGTAACATTCCCCCAAAAATAAGGAAAAAAGGTATTTGCTCAAAAAATGATGAATTCTACAAATAAACAGATCAATCAACGAATGCATGTTTAATCTCTTTAATTCAGGTCTTTGCGTCTTTTACCATTTGTTCATATCCCTTTAACATATGACTCTTATCTCATGCGTTCTATTTTAAGACTGTTACAGCTCGGAAAACTGAACAAGGGCGAAAAGGGTCTAGTGCCTTGAAATGTCTTCAAAAAGCTGTTGCCCCAAGACAACTTCAAAAGTTTGGCTACTTAAGAGCTAAAAGTGGAGGTTGTTTTCACTTTTTGCACAGAGTTGCATTGCTTCAAAAACCAATCTGCTCTATTTCACTTTTCCTTTCATGTTTAGATAATGGACAGAACGATACAAACAACATAATCTTGACTCGAGACCAAAGTAATGCTTATAAGTATTTATTGAAAGTTTTGTTCTTTAACCAGAATACAAATCCCTCCAATAAAAAAAGCTGCACAACCATTATCTATAAGGCATCAGTCTATTTAAATAAGTTTCTCTGAGAAAAGTGAGACATGCACCAATTCATCAGCAGGGCGTCAGCCACACAATTAGAACTTCCTGTGTCTCATATTTGAGTCAACATGGGTACACGATGTTGTTATTTACTGTATGAGTGGTAATTTATGGAAGCAGTTATGTAGGGAACTGTGTGTGATCACATTAATAGTCCAGACCATCAATTATCTGAATGACTGCGACGAGTTGTTCTGCCTTGATGCAGCCAATGAGGCTTAACAAGCAGGCTGAAACCAGCTAGAGCCTGCAGAAAAGGCCCAGATGGATGTGATGCAAGGGCTGTGTGCAGGATCATAATTGTGTCCTTATTACTTGTCATCCTGAGTAAAAGAATAAGGCAAGCTCAAGTGTGGTAATGAGGGCTTCGGTTTAGCAAAAGTTGTGCTTTCATACGTGTTCTACAGAAAAAAAAGGACTTGCAGAAGAGCAGGAGTGGAGAACAGGTCTCGTCCTGCTTGTTCAAGTTAAACTGTCTGCTCTCAAATAGGCCTGTTGAGCACAAAAACCTTTCAGTGTTAGCTGGAGAGTCTTTGGAGGTGCACGGGCTGCATTTTCCTGTTTTTATTGGTTGCACCTGCAAAAGTCTGGATAAAAGGCGAGCCAGAAAGGGCTTTCGAGGGATTTCACTTCCTGTTGCAGTGGGATGGTGACCTTTTTTTGCCAATGCATCCACTGAAAACGCCGTCTTCAGTGGCCAGCTGAAACATTTTGGTATAATTCTTTGTGCCGTGCAATTATAGAGGCCAATATTTAACACAATCACTCAGCTGTGATTTGAGATGAAAGCAATTAATCCTGCATCGATTAAACCTTCATTTAGTAAAGTCTGGGTAGTTTGTAATATTTGTGCTTTGCCATGTTTTCCTTAGTGCACTCAATTCATTTTTGATCAATATGCTATTACAGGCCTCCTTCCTGAGGGAGAACCAGTTTTATTTTGGAGTTTGGGCAGTGCCGGCGTGGGGTTGGGAATGTTTTGTGTAAGCCTGCGGCTGTCAGCATGACTGACATGAGGGTTAAATGAAAATTAGTTGGAATCGAGGTAAACAAGATTGGCATAAAGCCCAAAGTGTCAAGCTGGAATCATTGATCCCTTTTGTGCCTGTCTACTTGGTGGCTTTTTGCTCCTGGGTGGTGAAAATTAGTCACCCTGAAGGTGCCTGGTCTGTTTTAGAGGAAAAACCCTGATCTGAGATCAGGCCAAACAAATTGCACTTGTTTTCTCATGAATGGTGGAGGTGGCTGTGTTATTGATCACTGACTGAAGTGCACAAGCGTGAGTGGAATAAATTAAAGGCAATTAAAAATTTATCTGGGTACACTTCATTCCTTTCACAATGGTTTATGCAAATAATTCTCCTTTTAGCCAAACCAGATGAGCTATACACATCTATTTAATTCAACTCTAATATTACAATAATAATAAATTAGTCACAGTCTCATTTATCAACCATTTGCATTAGAGTTGATGAATTATTAAGATCTTGAGAATACGTTTCCTAAAGGAACATGTAATATCAGTGATGATTAATTTCCTGTGAAGGGGCTCACTGATCGTACCAGGGGTCAATGTGGAGTCATTACAATAGCAAATCCCTTTTAATGCCTTTGGGTTAAGATATCACATATTAACTGAGATTAAAGCAAACATGTTCACCAAACATACAGGTGGTAAATACATTTTAGTAAGAGAATTTTTAATCCCCGCCTCAGGCAGAATTTCTTTCTGTTCTTTCAGAGATAATTATGCGAACGCTGTGTTACGCTTAAAACCCATTTAAGCTGTCTGCGCATCATCCTCCTGGAAGATGGCACCACCTCTGCACCATCTGGTCCAACAACACCTTAGAAACGACCGTGTCATGCAGCCCAGTTAGACCAGTAATATTCCACGATGGTTCGGGTCACGTGTTTGGGATTTAAGATTCTCAATGATTATTTAAAAAAGGAAGAATTTGACACAGTGGAGGATAATAAATCGCTGTTTTTTTTTTCCCTTTTTAGTTTTTTTTAAAGGTATTTTCAACACTAATAGGCATGGGCGTAGATTTGGCCTGGATGGAGGTGATGTGTCTCCACCAATAATTTGATCCAAGGGTGCAGAAATAGTGCTGCATCCCCACCAATAATTCGTGCTCCAGGTGCTGTGCGCAGAGTCCACAGATGGACATGTGTCCAGGGTAAGGAGGTGTATGGGTCTGGATCAACAGGCGCGAGCCCCTCGTGCCTCACGCCTAGCCGCGTCGATGGCACTTGCCCTGGGTCTGGTCATCGGGCATTTCCCTGTGATGGTAACTTTGGGCCGGTCCCCAGACAGGGACCTGGACGGAACACTTTAATCCTGCTTTGGTGAACGCTCAACCCCATCCCCCACCCTCCCGCATCCATCCTGGTCCCCACCAACGTCAGGAACAAATCTACGCCATTGCTAATAGGGGATAGAAAGCTTTTAGCTAAGGCTGTGTAAACTTTCTCCAACTTTGGCTCATAAAGATGTTGGTTTACCTCTACAATGACCTAACTGCAATGCAAACTGTTTTAAAATATTGTGAAATTACTAAAAAATTTTTGATTTTCATAACTGCTTGCAATTTTAATTTATTATTTTCTCTTAAACCAATGCAGGGCATCACAATTTTGCAACAATTTGTTCCCTCAAAAAGTCACGAATATTCTTTTTTTGAGATATCCAACCCTACATATACACAGTTCTCTATACTTTTAGGAGTCTAAATCATGACCAGAATATATTATTTGAATTTAACAAAAAATACTTGCTTTATTATGAAGGATAAAAGGCATTATGTCTGGGAGTCGTTTTTTATTAAAATACTAACAAAAAATCATTTGAGAAATGTTTTTAATCAAAAATCTTTTTTTTTTTTATTTGATTGGCTAACAATACAGAAATGGTGTCTAAACATCATTATGTTTGTGCATATTTTTAAAAATAATTTTCACAAATTATATCCTGCAGCACTCGTGTAATTACTTTACTGTTTACTATAATAAAACATGTTTACATCCTCATGTTCAGCTTTAACAAATTATCAAATCAATACATTTATGTATGCAGCATGCAACAAATGTCTGACAAACATTAAAAATGGCATGCACACTGCAGCCTCTGATAAAACGTCAAGTCTTTTTATTAGATTATCTTTATCAAAAACATGTTTCCTACCATCAAATAGAGTAAAAGTGCGTGTCATCACTTCGGGGTAATGTAGGGTTTTTACCACTCCTGTAGCTGGTGGGTAACATTTCAGAGGGAGACCTTGAATGTGACTGAGGTGTCAGCAGCTGGCATCTTTGGATTAAAGAGATTGTGAGAGCAGCAGGTGGTGCCACAGTTGGTAATGAAAGTCTCCTTTTACTTGATGTGGGAAGGCGAGCGAACAGCCTGATAGCCCTCAGCTCAAAAAGGTCGACTCTGCAGGGCAGGAACAGATAAAAAAAACGGAATCTGCAAATGCATGCTAAGTTTAAAAAATGATCGTATGAGACGGTTCATCATCACAAAGTTTAGGCTGTATTCAAAAGATACATGGTCTAGAGAACACTGCATAATTTAAACTTTACAAGAAAAAAAACATATTAGGAGATTAGGTTTGTAATTAAATATGTGATTTATATCTGATTATCACTACATCTAATTACAGAAATATAAAAATTATACATTTCATTTAGAGTTGTGTAGATTCAGAATATTACAAGCAAAAGCCAAGAATTACAAATTGTGACCCATTAATCAGACTATTAAAATTTTGCTACAGACTTTTATTACTGCAAGCTACATTATTATGTTAGCGCTAACTGTTTAAGACGTGCTAATTTGATCATTCTTAGTAGGTCATGTGTCAGTGTTTTATACTCCTGTTACTTTCCTCTGTCTTAGTTTCTGAATAAATAATAGTTTTTACTAAAGTCTCCTTTCCTTTCAAAGCTAATTGGTTGCAAAGACCTGAAAAGGCCAGGATGAGTCCATGCCTCCAGTTTCCTCTCAAAACTAACAATGCCAGCTTTGCACCATGAATGTTTTATTCTTTTAAAATAATTCTTAGACTTATATGCAAAAACTATTAGTTGGTTAGAGATTTTATCCATCTTTTGTTTGCTCTCGATTTCTTGGCTTGTGAGTATCATTGTCATTAAGCTTATTTGAAATTTAAGGAATTTTTCTATGAAATACAGCATATTTGGGGGCTCGTCCAGGATCTGCATCCCAAACCTCTCGCAACCAAAGCAAGATTGATGCTGTTGGGCTTAATGTGAGATAATTGCATTGCATCAACAGGCTGTTAAATCCACGAGCTGAGATTTTTCAGCACAAAGTGACTGTAAATGTAAAAGGATGGATGGTGACAGTAAGTGAACATGTCAGGTTGCACACTTCAGTGTTGTCAGACACATTTCAACATGCTTTTATATGCTTAAAGATAAACGTTAGACTGAAATATGTGCGTGTGTGTCTCTATTTCCTGGCTGCTCTCTTTCCCACACAGTCTCTCAGACAGATATTCCTTCAGGCAAATTTGATGTGATGTGTTATTAAAACTAAGCAAAGCTGTTAAAAAGACCTGCAAAAATAGTTTCTTGAGCTGTATTGAACCTTTTTACTAAAACTAATCTTTTTTTCCAAGAACAAACTATAAAATAGCTATACTCCGCTATTTGAGTTGAAATAATTCATGTTGTAAATACGTAAGGAAAAATTTTAAGTTTGACAAACTTAAAATTTAAGTTGACTCAACTTGATTTGCGTCACAGATGTAGTGGGAATAAAAAACAAAGCGTTAGTTACTTGCCTCCCATTTACAACTCGACGTCCAGCACAACTAATCCACTAAGTTAGAGTCACTTCTCTCCGCTGGCAGCGATACACGGTCAGCACACCATACGCACACACATCTCACTACCGGACTCCGGTAAACACAGGATACGTCTCTAACCAAACCTCTTTTCAACAGACATGGACTATTCGGACATACTCGATTCATCCTTTAAATGTAAAGCAGCTAAATCTATCACATTATTTCTTAAATACAATATTCTGCAAAAACTTACCTTAAATTTCTTCTTTCAGCTCAAAATGGTGAATCTATCTGCAAGAGCCAATGACAGTATAGAAAACTGAGTCATGTGTTGATGATGAGAGCAAAGGAGTTTGATTGGTAACTTTTCAGTCAGATGGGTGACCAGTAGGGTTGGGCGATCAGACAAATGTATCGACCATCGGCGATGGGCTCAGCAATCGCCTCCCGTTTCTCAGGAACGATTTATTCATACCACTATAAATTAATTTCTTAATTATTAGCAATGTTTGGTTGAAGTCAAAGGACGCAGCCCACGTAAAAATAATAATGCTCTTTTTAAACGTTACACGCAAACTCCTCCCAGCTGCACGCAGCCGCTTCCTTTTTCCTCCTCCTCCCCCCGAGAGCTGGCGGAGCAGCGGTGTTTACTCAGTCCGTAGCAGACAGACAGAGAACGGCAGCAGCTTGTGTTAAGAAAATAAATGTATCTAAAAAATATCTATGGTGTGGTGTGGAGGAAACGATCAGAGACTGGCTTTTTTCCAGTTAAACCGTGTTTATGCATCGCTACCGGTGCTAGGAAAATTTAGCGAGTCATAACACCGGTCTGGTGTTCAACTTTCTTCAGCTAAATATGATAAATGACAAAAACAAAATGAAACTAAAACTGAAATATGAATTAAAAAAACCCTTCAGTGAATGTCGCTTCCATAAAATAAATCTCCGCTGCAGTTTGAAGTCTTTTTGAGCGATTTTGGTGACGGAGCAGCAGCAGCTAGCTGCTAGCTCTGTGTTAGCTTAGTTAGCACACAGCAGAAGGGTAAATACTCTATGTCGAAGCTCTTTGCTGCCACTATACGTCTGTTTAAAGCCAAAGTAGCCCCAAACAGGCGACGCTGTGTTATTTATAACTATTTCCTCAATTTTGGGACTTCGAGTTCTAATTTGGCAAATCCATTAGTGTGTGTTTACATCGCTCCGCCCGCAAATATGTCAACATGTCACCTGCGCGAATAAATCGCCCATCGTCGATTTTTGGACTGACGATGGACGATTGGAAAAAGGTTACACATCGCCCAACCCTAGTGACCAGTCTGTAGTTCGACTGGATTTCTAACTCATTATCTTAAGTCAGGGGTGAGGAATCCTGGTCCTCAAGGGCCACAGTCCTGCATGTTTTTGAGGTATCCTCTCGTCAACACACCTGATTTAAATGTTGAATTACCTCATCAGTGTGCCTTCAAGGCAACCAAAAAGCTCCTAATCACCCACTAATTTAGATCAGGTGTGTTGAAGAGAAAAAAAAACACTAAAATAGGCAGGACTGTGGCCCTCGAGGACCAGGATTCCCCACCCCTGACTTAAGTTTTCTCAACTGAAAAATGTTTAACTGGACAACTGATTTGTGGACTTCCCATTTTGAGTTTTTCTAGAAACAATTTCCTTACTCAACTTAGAAATATATGTTCAAATGACAAATCTGTAGTTGGGGTTTTTAGAGTGTACTACAAAATGACCAAACTATCATTTTAAAGTCATGGAAATCGAGGTATCCCTGTGAGAAAACTAATAACTTTTTGTTTTAGTTTTGAAATCTTACAGTAAACTTGTCACTGGTTTTCTTTAAGACACATCGCAGCTTTTTTTCATGAAGTGTTAAGATTGTCTTTCTACCTCTTTTAGGTTTGTGTGTGTGTGTGTATGCTTTTGTCTGCAGCTTGTCTGTGAGAATGAGTACACAGGCTTGAGTTTTCACACTGGAGGTGCCAATTAGCTCTCGGAGATGACAAGGGAGCACGAGTTGGCTCAGCAGTAACGAGCTGCACCAGTAAAACCTCTCTGCTTCTTTTACACTTTGGATTGTCTCTCTTCTCCCTGCTACTCCAATTCTCCACCGTCCTACTGCTCGTCTTTATGTTCTAACTGTGGATTTTACTTCTGCCCACCTCAACCGATCAAGTTGTTTAAAAAGTAAAAGGATTGTTTTAATTCCTATTAAATCACTTTGATACTCAGTGAACTGTTTAGTCAGGTTTTTTTTTTTTATTATTTTCCTAAATAAGGTCCTTATTCCCATGAATCTAATCCCTATAACATGAAAAGCATGAATTATTTCTGCCTGTTACTTTATGACTGCCTTGGTGTCCTGGTTTCAACCTGGGTGGCTGTCCAGTAAATCAATCAAACTCCACTTAATCTGGCACATCTCATCTTCCATAAAATTGACCTTCAGAGCTGCTCTCTCAACAAACCTGACAAGTCGAGACAGGCGAGCACTCTTGATAATTGTCCAAGTGAGGTACAGTTAGAAAATTATCTGACCTTTGGTGAACAACCAAGTGGAAAGACACGATGTACATACTTACAGCTCACTAAGAACAGTTCAAATCTCGAGTTTCTGAAGGACTGGAGTTTTTCAGACTCAGGTTGAAAGTTTTTATAACTTTTTCTCACTGACCTGGAGCTCCCATGATGCATCAGCTACTCTTTCAAGTAAGTGCATTGGATCAGCATGGTATTTTCAATCTATATAAGTAGTTAAAAATAGTTCTGAGGATTTTCGTTGGGACTGTGACGAGTAGGGACGCCCCAATACCGATACCCAATGCTGTATTGGTCTCGGAGCATCCCTCAGGAGCCGTTTATGGACGGTTGCAGAATGCAATGTTCAGGTACAGGATACAAATAAACAATATTACATTATGCATTTCAAAAGATCAGTCCATCCATGGTTTAGCAGACATTTCTCATGATTGTTGCAGCCTACAAGGTGTGTTTTTTTTTTTTATTAGACGCTTTTATTCAAAACGACTTACACAATCAGGTATGTTGTGATCTGTGGGGGAAACCGGAGGAAACCCACTCATGCACGGGGAGAACATGCAACCTCCAGGCAGAAAGGCCACTGCTGGGATTTGAACCTGCAACCTTCCTGCTGCGAGGCAACAGCGCTAACATGTAAAATGTTTGATTTTGCATCCGTTTTTTTTCTCAAAATTGTAGGATTTCAACAGTATTAATGTTCAAAGTTCTTCCAACAAATGGTGATCCTTCCCAGTGGAATCCTTCGAATCCATTCCAGGTATTCCATAGAGCTCCAGCTGCCATTACTTTTTATTGATTAGTAATAATTTGTGCACTTTATTTAACTTTGGAGCAATGGTTTGATAACATAACTGACATAATCTAAAATATTTTTAAAGAAACAGCTAAATATCTGCCTTACAACCAATTGCTGATTGAAGTGCAATAAAAAAAGAACACTTTATTTCACTTAAGACAAATAATAGTGAAAATTTGACTCTCTTGTTATTTTAAGACAAACTAAGAATAAAATTTGGAGGTAAAAACATAAAATAATCCATAGTTTTTGTAATAAACACAAGACATTTCCCATAGAAGTTTCAATAACATTGCACCGACATACTTAGGGCTAAGAAATTGATCACATGTTCCTTCTAAGCTCCACAAAGCATCCTCCTGTGTACTTGAAGCTCCACGCTGTGCACCGAGTGTTAAACATGCTGTAAAACGATGGATTTTAAAGGTTATGTTTAAACTTCATCTTCTGGTGTCAGAAATGTTTCCGTCATCTTATATTTCTCAGCCTAAACATGTGAAACCAGGTTGGGGACTATGTTCTTTGTCATATTTTCAATCAGCTGATGATCACACAGAGGAGCAACGTGGGGTTCATTGTCTGGGATTCCAGCACCGATATGTCAAATTCAGGTAAAAAAACATGTTCTATTCCTGGATATCCAGTATCAATCTGAGGAAAAGTGATGTTTCTAGAAAACAAGCCAGCATTTGTTATAAATTCATGTCTGAGTGATGTTGCTCACCATGACAATAACCCAAGGCACCTCGCTAAAGCTGTTCTACGTGGCTTTTGCTGCAGAGCGACCCACATGTTCTTTGTAGCAGAAAGGCCTGGGGACGGGGGTGGACAGGAGACAGAGTTCTGTCTCTGCGGGTGTAATGGGTCAATACTGACAGATTTTCTACTTGGAGAAAGTTTTACTTTGTAAAAGTTCATCCAGCCTCTGGCGTGAGACTTTATTTAGTGTCCTATTTGAGATAATTAGAGGACAAGACAAGTGTTTAATGCACCTGAAGCTGAGAGTTGTAGTATTTTCTCTGATCCATATTTATATGATGCTTCCTCTTTTAATCAGGTGTTTAGTGCTTGTGCATAAATCACTCCCCAACTATGTTTACGACCCTGGAACATCTATATATTTCCTCAAAGTCTTTTTTTTTTTTTGGGTGATATTACTGCAGAGTTTCTCTCTCAACAGGACATTGAGCCAGTTCTTAAACAGACTGGTGCTTAGTGACGAGGCTTTGGAACATACAGTGGAGTATCTGAGTATATTCCTGTC
Source organism: Callopanchax toddi (assembly GCA_006937965.1). Lineage (NCBI taxonomy): Eukaryota > Metazoa > Chordata > Actinopteri > Cyprinodontiformes > Nothobranchiidae > Callopanchax > Callopanchax toddi. Next base: position 2,171,438 of record SSNR01000037.1, read on the forward strand.
AGCACGCATGAGTCAGCCGACGTGTTCGGCAATTGATTTCCAGGTGACACTCAAGTAGCTGCCTATGAAAGATGACCTGTCAGCGCAACTCGTGGGAGGAGATCTAGTGAGGCATCACGTAGGGAGACTCATGCATGAGATGGCAGCTAGACAGACCCAGGAGATCCTGAGCAGGACCTACGGAGGAGTCCTTCTTATTAATAGCCCAAGGTCAATGAAAGCTTGCTAACAAGCAAGACAGGTAAGTCATATTTTTTTTAAACTGAAGACTCCAGTTTTCTGGTGTCAACTTAGAATGATAAAGTCTCAGGCTACTCCAGATGACTCTAAATATAATTCAAATCCCATTATAACGACGGGAAGATGTCAAGGAATTTTCTGCTCACATTTTGTTCTATTAAATTATTACAGCAGCTGTTAATTCCACTTTGGTTAAAGCCAGCATATACTACTCGGTAACAAGTTAACTTAATCAGCACTAAACGCTCGACTAGGCATCTGTTTCCTCCGGGGGGTTCCTCTCTACTCACTGACTTTACTGTCAAAGGACCAGAAACTGTCACGGTGAAGTTGGAAGCCACAGTCTTGCTTGGCAGCACTAAAGTCGGCTTATGACTTTTTCTCACCATGGATGACTTGGCCTTTTCCAATTGGCCACATGCCAGTACAGTGGAAAGATGGTGTCTGTGCCTCATGTTGCGTGACACCAAGTGGTAAAGCCAGAAAACGACCCGAGCAAAGCCAAGTCACCAGGAGTCCACTTAACTTGTGATTTTTACAGTTTTAGAAGCAAATAACAGCTTGTTTGGTAAGAAATGTGTGTATTCTTTCTGTTTTCCCCCACTGTTTGTGCAATGTTTATATGAAGCTAAAGCTCAGCACTTAAAAATGTCAGGTTGCAGCAAATTATAGAAGGTCTTTAAACACAGTTACGTAATCCCTCTGGGACTGAGATCAGTTGATTTTTTGACAGAAAGTGAACGTTGAGAATTGAATGGCTCATTTATCTGGCAATTTTTAACTTCCATGCCATTTCTCTTTTGTTAGAATATAAACTGATCTGTAATTTAAAAAAAAAATCCCAAAATAATAATAGAAAGTTTATTCAGAGTCATTTGTTTGCCATGGTATTAGAATTTATTCATTTATGTATTTATAGCCAGGGGTGCACATAACTAGTGCGCCAGTCCACATGAGAACCAGATATCATGCATGCGTACCAGAACCGACTTTGTGGACTTTCACAGTCCCGATGGTGCAGCCTGCAACCTGATGAGCTTCACATTCTGTTGCAGCGCAGCAAATGAGTGACGCTAGTAGACACACATGGCAGGACCTCCAACACACACACTCACAGCACCTCCAACACGCGAGTGGCACCACACCCGTAACAGGTCTCCTTTGACGCGCACAGCAATGGCAACACACACACACAGTACATCTGACACATGCACACTAGTGATGAGCGGGTTGTCTTTTATCCCGCGGGTCAGGTTGGGTCAGGTCAATAAATTTTTACTTCAGTGCAGGGCAGTTTGGTGCGGGCTCATTCAAATTAGGGTCACGTTAATGAAAAAACGCATGCAATTCACACATGCTCAGCACTGGTTACACGTGCACAGCAGCAACAAACATTTTCAGCCTACAGCACTGCTGAATGACATATAATGAAGAGAAGGAGGAATGGAAACATGCTGGATAAAAATCTACCAGGATGACGAAGATGAAGGTGGATGTTTCAACAAGACAATGATCCCAAACGCAGCCATTTATCCTATTACAGCTTTTACCTAAATTGTTAATGTGGAAAAAAAAACTGAATTGAAGTCATTCATCCCTGTTTTGATGTGTGCATGCAGGTGCAGCATCAACAAAATGTGCATCATTTTGCCTCTTTTTTTTTTCTCTCCTCACTCCCATGTATTGTGTTGGACAGCGTGGTACTGAAAGGCACTTTGTGTTTTGTGCATTTTTTTGTCCAACTCCGGTTTAATGAAGTGAGGTGACACTGAATTTTCCAAATCACCAGCTCCATCAAAATGAAGTTGACACTACCCTCCATTTAGTCACTCCCTGTTGCCGTACAAAAGCTGCCAACACCTTGAAAGGCAAGGTCGCCCTTTAATAAAAACATCATAAAAATCTCTGCCATTATCTGGGTAAATGGTGCAGATGATGTGGCTTTAACAGGGCTACTTCCCCTCCAAATGCTGGTGAATTAATTACAGGCAAAGAGGAGACACTTTTAAGCTAATCAGATCTTATCAAACACAAGAGTATGTGTGAGAGAGAGAGGGAGAAAGTGTGGTGAGATTGATGAAGGTCACTCGTTCCTGTGACTGAGTGAATGATGGCAGGAGAGATACGGTTTTTGAAATGCATGATGTCAAAAGTTATGAATGTACTGTCAGAAATAAGGTGCATGTGATTTTAAATCTATCTGGATTATAAATTTACTGGTTGTGTCCTCTGATGGAGCAAAGTCAAGAAAGAAGAAAATTTGGGACTTTTAGGATGCTCTCAACTAGCCGGAAAACCAGATATAAGTTGCTTCAGTTACAGGAACCTGATATATCATCATGCGGTGACCGCACCGCAGCCGCAAGAAATGTACCCCACACTGGCTGCTGTTTTGTTGCAGAACGTCCCTGGTACTTTGTCTCCGCAGGAGCATCAAATCTCAGTGGTTCCTGCAAGTTCACGCGATAACAAGTACGTGTAAAAACAGCTGCTAAACAAAAGCTAGACTCGTCTTCTCGTACTTTTGTTGGCTTGTTCTACAATGGGTAAGCATACTTAGTTTTTATCTAGTTTAATGTTTATTAAAGCACCTTTGTATAGCATTTTTCTTTGTATCATTAAATGTTTTAAATGCTATTTCATTTCTAAACTATGATATATGGGTAGAGTTCCACAACATCTTCTGAAGACCGTCCTTCCTCTTCTGACCGGCAAACTTTTTCAGCCAATAAAAATCAAATTTCTGCATTGTGGGCTTCGCGCAAACCTGATCAGGTGAGGGCCGTGTGCATCCAGGACGCTCCATGTCTCCCCGTTTACAGTCTCAGCTGGTCATGGAGAAGTCAGAGCTAACTAATTTCTACTAAAAAGTTATCCATTCCCCGGCTACTGAGGGCTTTAATTTTATTTTTATAAACATTTCTCCACACAGAATGGCAAGGCTTGCCAAGGATACACATTTATTTTGGTGGAGCACTCATTCTGGACTGAGAGCATTTCCTCATTTCTGGGTTCTGCAGCTTCAGGGCAGCACTCGCCATTCAAGACCAACGTTTCATAAGCACAGTGACGGTCAGGTCTCAGAGCTTTGTACAGTGTGAGAATATGATTTGTGAGCTGTGAATGATTGAACCCTGCAATGTAGTTGTAGTTTGAGCAGGAGCTGCATAGTTTCTGCCCGGCTTAGAGACCGGAGTGACGCGCCGTGTGCACATGTGTGTCGAGGTGGGGCTATAGAAACCGGCAGAGGTGTGACCAAGTCACTGCTTTGCAAGTCACAAGTAAGTCACAAGTCTTTCCAGTCAAGTCTCGAGTCAAGTCCGAGTCAAACACAACCAAGTCCAAGTCAAGTCCAAAGTCATCGACGTGCAAGTCCAAGTCCTTAACATTGAATTTTCAAGTCATAATCGAGTCATCCGACCAATTATAATTTAATGTGTTTTAATAAATGATTTCTAGATAAATCTCTCTCATGAACTGAAACTGAAACATAAAACATTTTAAGATCAGTTCAAATGTTTTAACTTCATGTTTCTCATGAACGTCTCAACCTGAACATTTCATGTCTAAATGTCAGATGGACGATCCTCCATTGTGGACACCTGTCTCTCAGAAGGACACCTGTCTCTCAGAAGGACACCTGTCTCTCAGATGGACACTTCCTTAGTTTGGTCTCTAGATCTAGACCTATGTTCAATACTGTAAGAAAATATTACAAACAATGTACAAAGCTAATAAAAATACCTGACCAAATGTTTTTTTAAGTAGTTACAATTTTAAAAGAACTGAAGTCTTTTTTCAGTTTTATTAAATAAAATAACAATCATTACTTTATGTTAAAGCTGATCTGATGATCAGTTTGCTGCTGACTGACGCTGAGAGGCAGCAGGTAGAGGAGACACCTGGTCAGAGCATTGATCATGTTGTTTATAGATTTAGAGCTTTTGTCCATTTGGGGGGTCTTTAGCAGGACAAAGGACCCAGTGAGCTGGACCAGGGTCTGACCTAACCTGGACCAGGACCTGACCTAACCTGGACCTGACCTAACCTGGACCAGGACCTGACCTAACCTGGGAGTTTGGTGCTCCTTATCAGATCACTGGTCATGATTTTCAGAAGCTCAGATCTTAACTTGATGAAAAGTTGTTAATAATACTTTGAGTTTTCTCTCTTGATCCACTAAATCCACTCTGTTCATCTGACTAGCCTAGCATACTCACCTCTCTGACTGCAGCACACAAGGAATATCTGGACTACAGCCAGTCAGAGGGAGGACCGGATCCGGATTAGTTTCTGACCAATGAGTCACAGAGTGTCTCCAGAACTCTGGTTCTTTCATTAAATCCACGTCGTCATTGTGAGTCAACGTGGGGTCCACACAGGCAGGGGCGGGGCCACAGGGGTGGTGCTGACCACCCTTGAGATCTGATTGGCCACCCTGCCTGATCACCCCCAGCAGAGCTGTCAATCAGTTTTTGCATATTATATTGAATAGTTTTGTGGAATGTTTTGCCAAAATCCACAAAAACAGACACATGAGCTGTCCTAATCTTTGATGTATTGTTAATAATATGCAGAAACTGCTGTAAATCTACATTATTATTATTATTATTTTGATGTTGAAAGCTCATTCATAGGCAGGCGAAGTATTGATGTACTAAAATGTTCATTTGTCTCCTACTGATTGTGTTCTCCATGATTTTGAATCTGCTGCGTAGTTCTTGCATGGTAAACCGATCCATGTGTTTTACTTCAGTAAATAAATGAATTAAAACAATCAAAATGTTGGTCTGCTGTTTAAGACTGCAGAACATTTAAATACAATTGACTTTTTAGTGTGCCAACCTTCTATAATCTTTGCCCCTGCCTGCCAAGAGAAAAGTTCTAGACCCGCCCCTGCATCAGCACGGCGATCAGCTGCTGTTTAGTTTCACTTTAGCAGCAGCAGGTCACTCTGCTGGCTCTCATGAAGCAGAGAGGGGACAGACTCATCCGGATCGCGGACTTCTTAATAGAAGGGGTCGTTTAGGACCTGAATTTGAGTTCTCCTGGTTTAATGTGTGTCTGCTGCTGAACTTCAGAGACACGTTCAGCGTCGGAGAGTTTCTCCGCCGATCAGCTGATCGCTGCGGTGCGGGGGAGATTTTTATCAGCGCCAGTGAGGAATGAGGCCGCATTTGCGCCAAATAGGTCTGATCTAGAGCCGTTTTCAGTGCTAAAATATCAAATATCTTCAAGTCATCATCAAGTCAACACACGCAAGTCGAGTCAAGTCGCAAGTCATTGACGTTCAAGTTCGAGTCAAGTCGGGAGTCTTTCAAGATTTTACCAAGTCGAGTCAGAAGTCATCAAAATGATGACTCGAGTCTGACTAGAGTCCAAGTCATGTGACTCGAGTCCACACCTCTGGAAACCGGGAGGGGGGAGAATGGATGTTGTGGGAGTGGCTGTGGTACATTGGTTTAAAAAACTGCTCTCTTGCTGAAAAACTCCACATTACTGCTTTAAGTCTTATGTTGTTTCTTTGTCTTTTAAATATCCAAATCGTGTTAACGTTAGCAATGTAGCTAAGGATGCACCGTCCTCGCTAGCGTCTCACTTCCTGTCTTTAACTTGATAAAGATCCGCATGCAACGTCCAGGAAAGATAGACTTGTTGCGGAAAGTTAACGTTGCTCCGCAACCGCACCGGAGCCAGTGTGGAGGCTCTGATTGGACTCGTGGTTTTTTTCATCCTTGCAGAGTCCGCACTGCAACCGCAGTCAGTGTGAAGTAGCCTTTAGGTGTTCATTTGCTCAAAATATCCATCCTGCAACAGACAAAAAAAACATGGTCCTTTTTTCAGGCTGAAATTATTAACTATTTTATATTTACGTTTTTTCAAAGAGCATCATGATTGTTTTCTGTTTTAAGCCAGTGAAGCAGAAATATTCAAATTAAATGTATTTTCTTCAATTCTTACCTCATTGAACAGGAAGTGGATGCATTTTAAACCCTGATGAGTGCTGCTTTAATTATTATATATATATATATATATATATATATATATATATATATATATATATATATACATACATACATACAAAAACAACCATATATATATGGTTGTTTTTATTTCAAATCCATGAATATATATTGACAATTAAAGGAGATATTGTGTTTGAATAAGAATGATTTTAAACCAGTTATTAGTTTTACCTGTTTAAAATAAAATAGATTGTTAAATTGTTTTGAGGAAATTTGCTTTCTTGAGTTTAAATTGTAAGAACTGGTGATGTTTTGTTGAAAAATGTTCTAGCTAATTTCTCAAAAATATTAAGGTTCTGGGAATCTCATATGAAAAATAATGTAGAAACCAAAATTTCAATAATTAACAAGAATCTCTGAACAACTGTGTTCAAATAATCAGTTTCTTTTTTAATGTTGCAGCAAGAATTGTGAATGTCCTGGATAAAAAGTGCAGATAAATAAATAAAAATGACTGAAAAGGAAAACAAGGCAGTGCAAGAATCCAGACACAGTGAAGACCTGAACACAACAAACAGAGAAGCAATCAGAAACAAGTGAAAACAAGGCCAGGTGTTCTGCAAGCGGACACGGCAAAACCCACTGAGGAAAAAAAGGAAATCTGATCTAAAATAATTCAACAGAAGGTTAAGTTGTGCATAAGGATAACATAAAACCTACCAAGACATCGAAATAAATGATCAAAATAGAATCGAATATACAAAAACTGAGATCAGACAGTGAAACTGTAACACTGTGATGCCTGTAAAATGCTCAAATAGCTTTCTGGAACCCGCGGTGGATGATGGACAGGTAATAAGGAGCATATTATTGCTACAGTTCACTGAATTTAATTCAGAAGCAATAAAATTCCTACCGCAGGACAGAAGCAAGACACGCTTTCATGTAAACCGGTTTTTAATTCACTATGTATTTTGGGGAATAAACAAGCAGTCCTTTGTGAACACGTTACCACGGTAACCAAGCCATCATGCATAATTGCAAGGTCTGTTTTTGAATCACTTGAAGGTCAGCACATAAAAAAATGTAGAAATGCTCGTTTCATTTCGTGCATGTCAAGACTGTCGCAAACAGATACACTCAGGCGACTCGAGGGACATTTCCTTGATCATTTCTATTATCCTTAATCAGTTCCATGAATTATTCGTCAGTTCTGAGTTTACGCTGTTGCACAGATGCATTAAACATGGATTTTGGGGGGGTTATATGTATTCCGGTAGAGGAAGTTTATTCACTGATGCAGCTCAAAATATTCGGTTCAGTAGCTTTGATTATTCAAAAAGGACCTCTCATTTTAAATGGTATTATTTTAACATGCAGTCACAGATGCTATGGAGGTGCTTTAAAGCCTCCTCAACTGGGAAATGACCTGCAGGAATGTGATCTTCCACTGTGCTTCACCTCAGTCTTCTCTCGGCGACTCGGAGTAGAGTCGCTGTTCGTCCACATCGAAAGGAGCCAGTTGAGGTGGTTCAGGCATCTGGTTAGGATGCCTCCTGGACGCCTCCCTCGCGTTTTGTTTTGGGCATGTCCTGCCGGCAGGAGGCCCCCGGGTTGACCCAGGACAAGATGGAGAAAATTCATCTCCAGGTTGGCCAGGGAATGCCTGGCGGACTTGGCCGGGGAGAGGATGGCCTGGGATGCCCTATTTGGGATCCTGCCCCTGCGACCCGGACCTGGATAAGCGGAGGAAGGCGAGGTAATAGTCAAACATCAAATCTTCATATTTTAAAATTAAAGCTATAGTGACAATATATTTTGACAGTTAAAATTATTTATCTTCTTAGGAGTAACTTAATTTTGCAACTTATATCTTTTTGTTTTCCTAAAAAAAAAATTTGCTTTTGATCTTGAGGTCTTGAGCCAGAGGCAACAAAAAGAAGGCTCTGATTGGCATCTGTATACTCATTTGCTACCCTACTGACCCCATGCCAGACATTTTTATGCATCAGGATATAGAAACAGGCTGTATGGGGGGAGTACTTGGTAGCACTGCTCCCTCACAGCAAAGAGGTTTTGGGTTCACTTCCTGGCTCGGCGGCCTCTCTATGTGGAGTTTGCGTGATCTCCCATGCATGGGTTTTCTCCAGGTACTTCCTCCTTTTTTCATCAAAAACATGCAGTTAGGTTGACTGGGGTCTCTAAATTGTCCCTAGGTGTGAATGGGTGTGTGACTGTTGACTGGTGGCTTGTCCAGGATGTCCCCTACCTCCCACATTGTGATTGCTGGAGTTAGGCACCAACTCCCCGAAACTCTCAGAGGATGACGCGGTTTAGAAGATGGATGGAGACACAAAATTAAAAGAAAATATTTTTTAAAATGTGTTGGAATTATAATTAATTTTGTTGAAAGTGCACCTAAAATATTATATTCCTCCAGATGTGTTGTTATATAATATCTACTTGGTAATTTATCCTAATTTTGTCACATTTTTATGACATTCAAAATGTCAGATTAATAAACACACACAATTTAGTTTCATAGGTCACCAAACTTTTACATTTCTTGCATTTTTCCAGGTATCCATGACAACTCTGCAGCTTTTACTGAAAATATATTTAGCTAATATATCAAACATGTTTATAATTACTTCTATTTTCAAGTCGATGCCAAAAGATGCAGCCCAGTAAGATACTGCGTTATCCATCCATCCATTTTCTGTAACCGTTTCAAATTCTAAGATGAATACCGTTGCATTCTGCAAAAAGAAGATTAAAATGTTCTAATTATTTTCATCCCAATCCAAGTCCACAGCATTCACATTCATTTCACAGGTAATATTTTAAAGTCTCTGGTGCATAATTCATCTGTGCAGGGACTTGTGATTGGGATATAAAGATGCTTAATCAAATGGATAAATCAACCATGATGTGAGATCAGTATGTGAATGTTAATGCATTCACCCAGAGACAAAAGCATGCATGTTAATGCAGACTGAGTGAAGTCAGTGAGATTTGAAGACATGGCATGAACGAGCTCTGATTGTGTGTAATCACCTCAGATCTCAGAGGTCCCCGTGCAAACACAAAGTACAGGATTAAACACTAAGATTATTTGCTATAAAGCAGGGCTCGTCCCTGAGGACTCAGGAGTGAAAAATTGAGTCTAAAAATCATCATCAGCGACACACTCAGTGTCTCCTTTCATCTCGCTTTAGGCTCCAAAATCAAGATTAATGATGTGCGTGATTTGATCGTACAATGACACGCCATTTTTACACTCCCTCCTTGTATAGGAGTTTTCTTATAAGCACGTAGCAGTCTGTGATATTCAAAGTGACACTCAATTAACTGTGCAGTGGCACGAGGACGCAGACTGATTAGCTGCTTTTGTCCCTGGAAGCAGAAATAAAGTAACTCGGGGATTGTCTCGACTGAGAATCCCATCACAAACATTTACAGGCTGAGATCTGAGTTCGTAATGTTAGTTTTAGAAAAAAAACGTGAAACGTACAGGTTTCTATGGTGTGGCATTTCTTTCTGACTAAATAAAGTTTAAAATGTTAGAGATATAGTGCTTTTAGGAGCTCAAGAAGTTCATAAAACTGTCATGATCTGTATCCTTTGTGTCTAGTTTTGCCCTGTATGTTCGTCCTCCTGCCACTCCTCCACAGGTGTTTCCCATTCGTGCAGCAATCGAACCACCTGCTCCTCATTTCCCAGATCACCTTCCTCTCTACATAAGCTTGCTGTTTTCCTGCTTCCCTCTCTATATTTAGTCCTTGTTTAACTCAAAGTCTTACAACCGAAATGTGACAAAAGCCAGATTTGAAGCAATCTCCATTCCACACTGCAAAAAAAATACAATATGGTGCTGGACTTAAAAATAGAATATCATAAAGTTTATTTCAGTAATTCCATTTAAAAAGTCAAACTTGATTATTCATTCATTACACACATACTGATATGTCAAATGTTTCTTTAAATGTTGATGATTAGAACTGACAACTAATGAAAATCCCAAATTCAGTATCTCAAAAAATTTGAATATTAAGACCAATGCAAAAATAGAATAGGATTTTTTTTAGAAATGTTGGCCAACTAATCAGCTTATTAACTCAAAACACCTGCAAACGCCTTTAAATGGTCTCTCAGTCTACTTAAGCAACACAGTCATGGGGAAGACTGCTGACTTGACAGATGTCCAGAAGACAGTCACTGACATCCTGGGGGAGAAGCACAAAGAGTGGACTGCAGCTGGAGTCTGTGCTTCAAGAACCACTACACACAGACGTATGTGAGACATGAGTTTCAGCTGTCGCATTCCTTGTGTTAAGCCAATCTTTAACAAGAGACAGCGTCAGAAGCATCTCGCCTGGGCTAAAGACAAAAAGGTCTGGACTGCTGCTGAGTGGTCCAAAGTTACGTTCTCTGATGAAAGTACGTTTTGCATTTCCTTTGGAAATCATGGTCCCAGAGTCTGGAGGAAGAGAGGAGAGGCACAGAATCTATGTTGCTTGAGGTCCAGTGTAAACAGTCAGTGATGTTTGGGGTGTCTTCTGCTGGTGTTGCTCCGCTGTGTTTTCTGAGTTCCAAGGTCAGCACAGCCGTCTACCATGTCTCTATCTTTTGGAGCACTTCATGCTTCCTGCTGCTGACCAACTTTATGGAAATGCAGATTTAAATTTTTCAACCGGACTTGGCACCTGCAGCGTCAAAGCTACCAGTAACTGGTTTAAGGACCGTGGTATCCCTGTTCTTGATTGGCCAGCAAACTCACCTGACTTTAACCCCATAGAAAATCAATGAGGTATTGTGAAGAGAAAGCTGCAATATGCCAGACCCAACAATTCAGAAGAGCTGAAGGCCACTATCAGAGCAACGTTGAGCAACAGACTGATTCCATGCCATACTTCCATACTTTTTCATGATATTCTACTTTTATGACCAGCACCTGGATAAGACCGTGAATACGTCTACACTAGAATCAAATTAGTAAATTCCAGGTGCATTTTGGAATGTATATATTAAAATTGCACTTCAGCTGGTTTAAAACTTAAGTATTTGCTTTAATTCATTTTCAAGTACTTTAGTATAATTTTACTGTCAATGTGTGCTATTTCGTTTAGGAACTTTTTTGTTACTTTTACATCTTGATGACTTTTTTAATGTGCAAATTTTCTTGAAAATACTGAATCTAAATCAACATACACTGAGTGTAAATTAAACAGATTTTGTATTGACTTTTTGGCAGTAGATCTAAAAACATAATCTATTTTGAAATGGAGTTAAACTTGTCCAAATGTCCCAGGAGAGCATTAGCTTGTCTTTTCCAGGGAACATATTTAAAGGTCCTTTGTGAATTTTAAGTCCTCCTAGATTTGCATTTGCCAGAATTTGAAGGATTAATTTGCTCAAACCATTATGCAGCATCACTTGAAGGCCCAAACCTCCAGAGAACAATGCTAAGTGTGGTCATTGTTGCAATTCCTTTAATGTCATCAAAACAAAAACATTCCATTGTTCGAGACGCACATTAAAACATGACTCAATTAACCGCAGTGCTTCAAGTGCTTCTTACTTTTTACTCGTTACAAAATGTTTTAATTATTTCTCAATCTGTTGGAGAATTTTGTTTGTCTATATTAGAATGGTGATAAAGCATGAGTACACTCAAGTTTTACAAATCGTTACATAAAAAACAAAGCATGCTTTTAACTAGAAAACTGCCAAAATGGTGTCAGTTTATGAAAACTAAAAGCACTTGTAGCTTGTACCAAGTGTAGCAGCTGTATTAGTTTCGTGGTACTATTTTGTTTGTGTTTTGGGTTTTTGTTTTTAATTGGATGATGTTCTCTTGAAGTTCCACCAGTGTTTGAATCAGGTAGCGCTCCAGTCGTTGACAGGACCGCTGCAGACTACTCTCAGCCTTTTTCTAATTGTCCTGTCGAGATCCTTTAACCCGCTAACTGAGGCCTGTGAGTCTGAGGCAGAGCTCTTTGCTTTTTGTAATTCCTCTGAGCATTACAGTCTAACTGCAGAGTGAAACTGTTGGAATGTTGAAATGTTTTTCCACTTTTAAATAATCTTACTGCAAAACTATGATTATTTTTTTTTAATTAGTTTGAATTTTTTTAACCTCATTTAATGTTCAGAAATAACCTTTTTTTTTTTTTCAAAGTAATGCTGATGTTTTTACTTTTTAGAGTAGTATTAGGACTAACCTGCATGCTCCAGAGCAGAAAACTTACAAAACCTTAGTTCTCATGGAGATATTCTGTTCAATTAATCAAGTGCATTTGATTAGCACCTCCATCCATCTATTCAGGATTAGGTAACCCCAGCAACACTACCCAGTTTATTCTTGAGGACCCCAAGGTGTTCCCAGGCCAGAGAGGGTACATAATCCTTCCAGCAAGTCCTAGGACATCAGGGGTCTCCTTCTTTTAAGACGTGCCTGGAAAATCTCCAAAGGGAGGCGCCCAGGAGGCATCCTGATCCGATGCCCAACCCACCTCAGCTGATTCTTTTGGTTGTGGAAGAACAGCAGATCTACTCCAAGCTCTTCTCAGATGATGGAGCTCTTCACCTTTTATCTCCAAGGCTGAACACAGCCAATCACAACCTAATTTCAGCAGCTCAAATCAGGATCTTGTTCTTTTGGTCACAGGGTTCTTACAGGTTTCAGTAAGTTAAATTTTAGACCGTTCTGTATGAAATTGTAGACCAAGAAGACACAAATAGGAAGGCAAATAATCCAAAAATTTCATTAATTCCATTACTAAACATTTAATGTTTAGTAAGGGAATGAAGAATCCACAGCACCTCTGATTTAGACGTTTCGTTTGACCCAAATGTCGCCCGCAGGTCACTAGCCGAAGTGGTAGTGCCCTGAAGACTGGAGGAGGGACCGGCTACTGATGAAGATGAAGACGACTGGGGTGGCGAACAGAACTCTGTTAAGGCTTGTGCTCGCTGAAGACTTTTCATGGTCAATCGATGTTTCTCCACCTTGGCGTGGGATTCGACCGCTTTTACACCCAAGGTCCCCAACTCGAGGTTTCTCTTGCAGCGAGCTTCGAATTTATTACCAGGGACCGCTTCCAGCCAACTGCAAAACTCGCCATTGACGAGCCACGCCACGTTGAAAACGCACTTTCCCATCTCTTAACGACAAGCAGTCGACATATCCAACAAGGGCCGCAAACAACACGCTAGCTACACTGGCCGTCTGGCGAGCTAACTAAGCATTTCCGGTCTTGTGATTCGCGGTACCGCAACTGGCTTCCGGATATCAGAAAGTAAAAGAACTTCAGAATACGGAGTTTTACTTGGCGTATTTGACCAACAATTGTTGGGAATCAAATTTTAGACTTGACCTAATTAAATTCTAGACATTGAACAATAATCTGGGTGTTTTTTAGGCCTAAAATTTAACGTTTGAAATTTTTGACATTTTTTAGTCCCCCGCGGGAACCCTGTGGTCATGAGCCACTTCTCACGACCAGGCGAGGGTAGAAACATAGACACACCAGTAAATTGAAAGCTTTGCCTTTTGGACTTGGCTCCGACAACAGAGCGGTGCATCGCTCTCATCACTGAAGACCAAGCGCCAATCCATGGGTCCATCTTCCACCTCATTCCACCGTTTAGTCAAGAACAAGACGCCAAGATGCCTGAACTCATTTCTGACCCGTAGAAAACATTCCACATTCTTCCAGTCAGCTAAATAGAAATATTTTTACTGTTCATATACTTAATATTCATGAATGCGCCTACCTCTAATTACAAATTTAAACTAAACCTATGGTTGCATTGGTTTTCATTGCTGTATAATTTGGTAAGACCTCAGCATTTATAACGATTTATATTTTTTGACAGAATATACATAATGTAAGTGTGCACTAAAAAAGTTATGATCATCCTGAATGTCACCATTAATAAGAAAAGCAGGGTAAAACATATATTCTGCTATAATTGTGTCTAAAGGAGAAACTCAGATGCAAACATCATGATTTTAATACGAGTTCACATTTTTACCTGGACTGAAACCAACAAAATGTAGGAAATAAAACCAAAGAAGCTGCGAGGTGTATTTAAATGCTTGTTTTTGCACACAAAAGAGTGACTCTGAGACAAAACCTTGAGGACACCTGTGCGACAATTAACTCAATTTCAGCGCCGTCCATTAATCGCTGACAGTTTGTCAACCTCATTATGTCAACTTCCAGGATTTTACAGCAAACCGTATCGTGAAACGACCAGGTGCTAAGCTGATTCCGATCACCTGTTGTGGAGAGTTTTCTGTAACGACAGTCATCAAGTAGCCCATTATTTATGATTAGCACTCTTTTGCATAAATAATGAATAGGCGCTCGTGTCCAGATGGCTATTTTGCCACAAAACCATTTATCAGTCCTGTTGAGCTGGACCTTCAGCAATTAGTTAATCATATCTGCCAGATCAAAATATTCTAAACTTCAGTGCTTTTAATGTAATGCAAAAAAGACAAAGAAAAAGCAAATGAAAAAAATAAAGTGTAGGTTAGTTTTTTTGTATTTAAACTCAAACTGTTGCTCAGATGATTAAGAGTTAAAGACTATAGCCTAAAAAAGTCCAGTTCTGTCATTAGAATTGTTGAGCTGTTGATCTTGCAGTCAATGTCAAGGTTGCTCACAGTAAGAAAGTCCAATTTGACTTGTTTTAAACTAAGCGTGTCCAAAGTGCGGCCTGGGGGCCAAATGTGGCCCTCAGAGTGATTTTGTGTGGCCCTCAGCTGCATTTTAAAAGTTATATAATTTAGTTTTCCTGCAGGATTTTGATGCAGAGAGACACTGACATTTTTAGATTTTTCCTAACATAAAACCCAACAAACAAAAACTCCAAGTAAATTAAAATCATTTTAAATGCAAAATTTTCCATTCAATCAAAATATTCAATTTTTTTTAGATAATTCAAGAGAGATTGAGATTTCCGACTTTATCTCCTGGTAAAAAGAACCACAAATCCTCACTGACTTTTACCAAAACGCAGACTTGTGAGCTCTGTTCATAAAGCCTGACTAAATCCAGCAACAGGACTGGAGAAAGACCCAGATCCTGGTCTTGTTGCTGAGGATGGAACAAAATGTAGTTTCTAGAAACCTAAAAACAGTCGACCAATCAGATCCAGTGATTTTGATGCTTTTTATGATTGAGTCAAACATACGAGATCCCTGTGTCGTATTGACAAAGACTGTCCATTAAAATGTAGCATTTATAATGAATTTTTGAGCAGAACAAAATATTTATTGCTTGTTTCTTTTAAGAAATATTCTAACTTTGTGGCCCTCGAGGACTTGACACTTGGTGATTTTGGCCCTCATGTTGAAAAGTTTGGACACCCCTGGTTTAAAGGATCCTGATGGTTCTAGGCTAGAGTTCTCAATTACAAACATGAAAGGACCACATGGAGATCCACAAAGGGTCCCACGGTCCGGAAGGGGGTGAGCTGTAGTCCACGACATTTACGCAACTCGGGACCTCAGGGCATGTCCCCCACTAGTGTTCCTGATACACCTCAGTTCACCTGGGGGTGCTCCTGCTTGGGTCCGGACACACCCTGGAGAACCCCTGTTCTAGGACAAACTGGTCAGGTGGTAGACAAAACGTGACATTGTGAGTCATCGAATCTGACAGGCTGTCTGGGAGAACACAGGCTTGTCCTCCACCCAAATGAAGGCCCTTATGATGCTGCAGCCCAATAATCATACAACAGCAGGAAAAGTCTTCAAAGGCCCCAACCCTGCTCTTTTGGATCTTGCAAGAAAGCATGTGACCCTGAAAGTTGGAAGAAAGTAGAAAGAGAGTGGAGATATTTTCTATTCTGCACAGTGGAGGTATTTATACTGGAGCTTCAGGTTGTGCAAAGCATCAGACCCCAGCTTGTGACGCGGAGACGTCGTAGCAGCATCCATCTTGACTGACGGCACTCATCTGTGGCTACAGCTGGATTTTTCCAGACAATGCTGCAGTTCACAACACCTGCCTTACAACAGATGTCTTCCAGGTGAATAAATTCACTGTTTATCATCATGTGTGTTCCATCTAAATCTCACTGCGAGTGTATATATAGGACAAGAATGTGTGTTTCTGTCTAATAGAAACAAAATCATATATTTATGAATAAAATGCAGCAAGTTTTAGTCTCTGCAACCATTTTTTACTGTCTCAAAATTCAGTTGAACACTTAACCTCAACTCTGTTCACCCTGGCTAAGCTCAGTGACACTTACTGCTTTATCACCTGAAAAAAGCACCAACTTTTCCTCCAATCCTCGCTAAAACTAATTAAAGTTTTAGGTATACGAAGCATCTGGTGAGAAGGAGGGAGACGAAGAGAACGAGGCTGAGTGAGTGATGTTAGGAGGGGAGAGATTAACTAGCGCAGGCAGAGCTCTGTCTCTCAGCCGCTAATCCTTAATGTCACAGATATGCAGTAAGCAGGGGTCTTTGCCAGTTAAAGACTACCTTCAGATCTACCCTCCTCTTTTGTCTGCTACTGTGCGTCCTCCTCCCCTCGTACCCTCAGCTGTACCCCGACTCTTCATACGCCTTGAATCTGGGATAAACATGGGAGCACTCAATTTTCCAGGCAAGATGAAAGACTGCTGGGGGTTGAAAGAAGCAGCTCATGCTGCAGAGATGGCTTTTCCATAACGCCAGATGAATAAAAAGCATGTGGAAAAAGAAACAAAGGAGCAGCGTGAAGAGGCTCTATTTTTGTCCCCTTCAATGTTTAAATGTCACAACGTGACTTTGATGGATTTGTTTATAGGTGTGTCGTTTAAAAGTTCATCTTCAAACCAAGTCACGAAACTAAAATTATTCATTTGACCATTTATATTTACATACTAAATAACTGTATTAGTTTGTGTCGCAAAGAGAGGTATTTTTATCTTTTTATGTGAGAGGCACCTGGCTGCAGACACAAGACAAGCCACTCTCGTACTACCGTACCGGAAGCTCTCTACCGGAAGTGACGTGATTCTCCGTACCAGAAGCAAAAATCCTTTTTCTAGATTGGCTGTGGGAATTTTAAGCAAGGTCAACAACCCTCCCCCTAACCTAACCCTAACCAATTCCGGTACGGTATATGGAGGTTACTGTCCGCCATCTTGTGTCTGCAGCCAGGTACTCTTGTTTTATGTGACTATCAGAAGATAGCAAGGTACCAGTTTTTCTTAAAGGTATACTTTGGCTTGTTCTTTAGCTCCCCCTAGTGTCCATTTTAGGTCACGTCATAAAAATGCATTGTCTTTGATCAGAAACCCCTAAATCTAACTGCTGAAATGTCTCCTCAGCCTTCATTGCTTTCTACTGGAGCGGTTCATCACTCATTCAAAGAAATCGGTTGTGTTCAAGCAGGGAGAGATGGGGAAAAAAAATCAGGAATCATGAGCTAAAAACACTCCGGAGCTAGCATAACAGCTAGCCACATTGGGTTAGCCTAACCCTCGTGAGATACGTGACTTTGTGAGACTTCAGGACACCGAACCGGAGACTCAGAAGTTGCAAACGTGGTATTCTGGATCCAGATGGGACTGAGTGACTTTTCATTAATCCTGTAGGGTCAGATTAGCACAGACTGGCTCAAGAAAAAGATTTAAAAATATGAAAGCGTAATATATGCCTTTTTAAAGATTTATTTTAGTAAATTGTCCAACAGTTTGTGGTCTCTACACTTTATAAAATCAAATGTTTTCTTATATTTCTGAGCAAAAACGCATTTAAAAATCTTTTCTCAGGTTGTACTTTTCTATAACAATAACAACAATGCTGAGAATTTCACACATCTCAGAACAGCCGCTTCCCAAACGCCATTAAAGAGTTCTATCAACACACTTGGAGGCCTTTCAAATATTGTGATAGTTTTAATTGGTTTTGTTCACAACATGCTTCTCTAGTGACCCAGCAGAGTGAATTAGCCTTCAACAGTGATTGGTTAATTGAAACAGATCAGTCTTCAGGGCTTAGCTGGCTCTGGGTCAGCGCCAGTAAAGAAAGTGTCTCTCATCAAGCAGCTCTGACAGCATCTTTTCATCTCCATGAGGAGGCATGGAAAAAACAATTTTCTACTTATTCTTTTAAAGTGGTTTTATCTGCCCAAGGATAAATAATATTACAAATAATATAATTTCCCAACATAAGATGATCGTATGGGAGATATATTGTGATATTTATGGATTTTGGGGCGTTAATCACAAGACTCTCTACCAGAAAGCCATAAACTTTGGTCCAAGTTCAGAAAAAAATATTATATGTATCTACATATATGTGTAAGGAGTATTTTCACTAAAGTCTCCACTTTTGTTTCAGAGCTGAGGTGGGAAAACCGAAGCTTAAGTATTGATTCTGTCAATACTAAAGCCCCCTTTTAAGCTCCAGACTGCATTTTGCAGAAAGCAACAGTCTACTCACACATGTTTGACTTTAGATAATGGCATCATCAAGCTAATCCAAAGGTAGACCATGGTGACTCTGTGAACCACTTTATTGACTTGGAGTACTGTTAGCTTTTAGTCTGGCTTTGATCCTTCACTCTGAGCCTGTTTAATGGTGCTCATAAGAGTTTCTGTCTAGACGCCGACACTTTTAGTCGTAGAGGATGGGGAAACCGCATGCATTTGCGTTAAATATTGCGTCACAAAGATCATCAAAGGAAAAGAAAAATGAGGAGAGGATGAAAACAGGAAGAATAGGATTTCCGATGCACAATCTCGTACACTGGATTAAACAGAACTGTTCCCACTTTTAAGCAATTAAAAGATGTTGTAATACATCAGAAGGAGGAAAGCAATTCAGCCCAAATTAATCAATCTAAATTTAAACTCTTCACTGAACCGAAGCAGGACATAAATACATTTTTTCTTTTTATGACAATTTGCTCAGGTATGAGAATTAAATTCCAGATTTCTCACAGATAAGAGGCAAGCTGTGAGATTAGATGGGAGCTGAATGGATAACAAGCTGTCAGTGCTGTCTGAAGCATATTGCTGCTCATCTCATCAACGTTTCTGCACACAAATGACTCAGAACACCTAATTAAAAACTGCACAAAATTTCCAACTGAGCGCAGATGGGAGGAATTAGTCACACCTTATTCTAATTTACACAAAACAGAGATGTCTACATTATTAGAACATTGTATAGAGATGACTCCCCTTTTTTGTTTGTATTTTGCTTTTTTAACAACTTTGCAAATTGAAAAAATTAGGTATTTTCTGCATGCTTCATCTTTTTTTTTATTACAAAAAAGGGACCTCCCTTACTGGTTAATACGACTTTATAAGCAACATGATTTTTTAGCACATTGCTGTTAACAGAAATATTAAAAAGTCAATTTGTAGATGTGCAATAGCAGATACTCAAATTGCTTTATTACATTAAAAATAAAGTGTTTAGTAAGCAGAAGATGATGCAACATTTCCACCTAAAACTCCATTTAAAGTGATAATATGCAGTTTTGCTTGTTTTGGGTGCCCTCTGGTGTCCGTTTTAAATCACTGCCATTAAAAGTTAGCCCATTGTTTCAGCTTATAAATGCCTAAATCTAACTGTTGAAATGTCTCCTCAGCCTTCATAGCTTTCTACAGGAGCGGTTATTTACTCCATCAAAGAAATCAGCTGTGTTCAAGCAGGGAGAGATTGGGAAAAAATCAGGAATCATGAGCTAAAAACACTCCAGCGCTAGCATAACAGCTAGCCACTTTGGGTTAGCCTAACCCTCGTGAGACACGTGACTTCCTGGGTACCGTGACAGAGATTTTGCAATCATGGTATTCTGGATCTAATCACCAGATGGGGCTAAGTGACTTTTCATTAACCCTGTAGGGTCATATTAGCACAGACTGGCTCAAGGAAAAGATTTTAAAATATGAAAAAGTTGCATATTATCACTTTAATTAGTGAATTCAGTTTAGTTTTTTTAGGACTTTGCAGGTCATTAAAGGATTGTCGGCTAACGGGAGCAACACCACACTGAAGACAATCCAGACTCTTCATGTGT
The DNA here is from genome assembly GCA_006937965.1 of Callopanchax toddi. Lineage (NCBI taxonomy): Eukaryota > Metazoa > Chordata > Actinopteri > Cyprinodontiformes > Nothobranchiidae > Callopanchax > Callopanchax toddi. Next base: position 2,191,689 of record SSNR01000037.1, read on the forward strand.
CGTTCCAAGATGGTGGAATGACCTACCGAGCTACCAGATCAGGGCTCTCGACATTGGTGGGGACCAGGATGGGACACACCGGGGAGGTCCAATGTGCCAAAACAGGTAGTGACGATTAAATCGAGTTGCTCGAATAGCAGGCTACACGACCGGTCCAGACTGGTCCAAAGTTACCATAGGCCCACCAGGAAGATGCCAGATGGCCAGTCCAGCCTACATTCAGACCCAGGACAGGTTCCATTGGAGTGATGTCTGGGAGCACGGACTGCAGCATGCATCCAGAAGGGAGGGGCCAGTCGATCCAGACACGCCTCCTTCCGCTGGACACAGGTCTCCACACAGCAGCACCTCAGTCCACTGGACTGCACCTCTATTGGTGGGGATGCAGTGCTATTCCTGCACGCTTTAATCAACTTTTTGGTGGAAACAATTCAATAATCACTGAGTATTGGCAGGGACACGTCACCTCCATCCACGCTAAATCTACGCCCATGCCCGTCTGTCTTTAAGAATCTCTTGAAGCTCTACAAACAGCCTCTTTTACCCAAACACCTTCCCTACAACACTACCTGTGTGCTCTTCCTTCTGATTTTTATTTCTAAACTGTCATCCCGTCAACTCTGCTAAAACCTGACTAGTGTTCTTCCCTCTAACTAGTCTATTGTTAGCCTTGATAGTAACTGGGTTGCTAAGATTTGTAAGTCGCTTCAGACTAAAACATATGGCGAATACATAAACATACATTTTTTAAACAGGAGTCCTAGATACTCTGCCTATTGCATAGTTTACTTTATTGAATTTATTTACCTTTGATTTATTTACCTTTTTAAGTTCATAAAGGGTTTCCATTTAAAGTTGATGGCTGATGCTCCCTGTGCTGCTCTTTATTATCTATGCTACACCTACAGAGTGATTATTTAACAGCTGCAGCTTAGTTCACTACACCTGTTAGTGTTCATTGTCCAACGTTCTTATACAATCTGTATAATAAAGCAGAATAAGACATGCTGCAAAGCAAAAGTAAGGATGTGAATGTTTATCCAATCAGCACGTGGCATTTAAGGTTAGCAACTGTTCCCTAAAGCAAAATGCCAATTTTAGCCCTGAGGCTGAAGTGACATTTAAACCCTGCCCTTCTCCCTTCTGTTGGTCAAGTGGCCTGATTTTGCCACCTTACATGATGAGCTGTCTGCCTTGTTGTGGCACCAAGCTGCTAAAGCTGCCACGAGTGAAAAGGAATCGGGAGTTAATTTTAAACACACTCACTCATTTTCTCTGCATAACTTTTTCTGTGACCTACAAGAATAAAAAGCAATGAACCAGGCATGGACCATTTTAGATGGAAAAAAATTATATAGGGTTGCTCGATATTGGCATTTTTACCAATTTTCGATATTGTCTAACTCTTAATTTCCGATACCGATATAAACCGATACCGATATAAGTGTGGTAGCCCTCATTAAAAAAAGACAAACACAGAATTGAATGCAAGGTGTGCCAAATAAATAAAAATATCTCTAAAACTATACATCAGATTTGTTATATTTTGACATTTTGGGAGAGAGGAGAAGTAGCCAAACAGTTTGATGTATAATATGTGCATGGTATGTAAAGGCTGTGTGTGTCATCATTAAAAAAAACCAATACCGATATTTACAGATATTGCATTTTAACGCCAATATCAGCCAATATTATCAAAAAACCGATACCAATTCCCATCCCAGATAGATAGATAGATAGATATTAAGTTGATGTTCAAGAGAACAAAAAACTAACCAAAAATTTAGATTTTAAAATATATTGGAGCAAGAAAAAGTCTAAACATTTAAAAATTAAAAGGTTAAGACAATGCATGCATGTTAACTATGTTTAGTTGGATAACCTGTTGGACATTTGAATGATAAACAGTTTTAAAAAATTCAAGTAATTTAGTTCAAAAATACTAAAAGTGTCATGTTTTACTACCATTGTTTACTAGAAAAACCAGCAATTTGAGTCATTAAAAGACATTTTAATGTTTAACCATCATGCCTTACTAAAAAAATGTTTGTACTTTGAATTTAATCTGCTATAATAAAAGTAAATTTTCTCCATTTCTAGGTTTGTTTTTACAAGGGAGCTCTGCTTTAATTCATATCATAATTTCATGAATCACGAATAAAAATGAACCATTTAGGGTCCATTTTTCATCACGAATGGCTTAAAAACCCCATATTCTGAAAGTAAATTTAACTATTACTATTGCTTTGCCACTTTTTATGTGATGCAAAACCGACAACACAAAGCCACAATATTTTCATAATGTGAAACTCTAACCTTTATTGGAATAAAACTAAATTCTATTTAAGCATAAAACTAGATTCCCAACCCTTATTTGATATGATGACTTCACAGAAACATTTAAAAGATGAAACACAAGGTTCAGATAAAGAAACAGACTCAGAGTTTGCAATGAAATTGCTTCTGTCTCCATGAAACTACAGCAGCGCCGACCAGCCGCAGATCAAATTCAGGGATAAACACAACAACAATTATTAAATTACCCTCATTTTTTATCAGACCTGGAGAACCCCCTGAGGTTTTTGCAATGTTCTCTGGTCTCATAGGTGGAATGACAGTAGGGATTAGTGTCAAATGGAGAGGAGACCAAAAACAGAACGAGTTCAGGCTCCTGTGCAGCCAACGGATCAGGAGGTATTGTTTTATTTTTTTTTTTTAAAAAGGGGTTTAATTTCCACTTCACTTTGTGTAGCCTCTTGAAAAAGATCCCTGGAGTTTCCACACATTATAAATTAAACAGATTGAACACCATCATGAACAAACAGGTTGTTTGCTCTGCTTATAAAATAGATTCCTGTTGTAAAAAAATAAAATATGTCAGAGCAGCATGATGGTGTAGCAGCTGTGTGTCAGAGCAGCTTTGGGAATTAACTTAAACCTACGGATGATTTAGCCGAAGTTTCTATTTCTTTAATATGATCATTCAAAAACTGAATGAGAGCCTAAAAAATGAAAGCTAACTGTCATGAAACCCCCTAGAAAAGTTCAAACTTATATAAACCGTCCTGGATTTTAAAAAATAACAATAAATCCTCCTGATTCTTAGCAAACATTTTGCATAATCACGTTAAGGAGCTTTGTGTTAGCAGCACTCTCAAATAATTTGCTCATAAATATTTATCGTTGTAGAAAAATACTTTCTATTTTAAGTGTTTGTTGGATTTTTACTGTAAATACGGCTGATATTGTCCAACTTAAAACCCATCCATCCATTTTCTGTAGCCGCTTATCCCTCCACAGAGGGTCGCGGGGCAGCTGGTGCCTATCTCCAGCAGTCAAGGGGTGAGAGGTGGGGGACACCCCGGACAGGCCGCCAGTCCATCGCAGGGCCACACAGAGACGAACGAGACAAACAACCACACACCCACTCACACCTAAGGACAATTTACCAGCCCAATTAGCCTGACAGTCATGTCTTTGGACTGTGGGAGGAAACCGGAGCACCCGGAGGAAACCCACGCATGCATGGGGAGAACATGCAAACTCCACGCAGAGAGGCCGCAGAGCCGGGACGCGAACCCACGACCTCCTTGCTGCGAGGCAACAGTGCTAACCAACTGCGCCACCATGCAGCCCCAACTTAAAACCACTCAGCATATTCATTTATTCCACTTAGAAATATTATTGGTGTTTAAGAGCAAAGATTAGCTCAAAACACAAACTGTTGGCTAAGCAGACCAATATAATGTGCACTAAGATCCTTAATCTATTAATTACTCATTTCTATTTTCAGTTTCTTGTTAAGCACAAAAATAAAATGTCCTGATGGGAATAAAAGAGTCATATTTTTAAAAATCAGATGAAGAATTTCTTCTGATGTACAACTTGTTCGACTGACACCAACATTAGAAACATTCTCCGGTTCTGATGAGTTTTCTAAGTGATTTACTGTAAATGTAGTTCTGTTTTCTCACAGGTTTCTACTCCGTTCTGACACTTTTATTAATTTAATCTCCATTTTTGCTGCAGTTTTTCCACAGTATTGCTAACTTTGCTGAATATTTTTGTTCTTTATGCCCCATTTAATATGATTTATAAATTATTTTCAAGACGACCCAAGTAGACACAGATTGTCAACTTGTCCCCTTGCTGTTTTTACATTCACTGGATGCATAAAGGTTGACAGCTATAGCTCACTATTACCCTCAACATTTACAGTGATTAAAAGGTGTAATTTCTGATTAAGGGTTTGTGTTTGACTGACAGTCTGACTGGCGGTCTCTCCTGAGCAGCAACCCTTTAAACGGCTGCTCGTACCAATTACGTGAGAGTGGACGTGGCGTCAAAGAGCTGCCAAGCAAAAACCTCCGAGTCCAGAGAGGAACGAGTAGGAAGTGAAGATGTGAAGTTCTGTCTTTGATGAAAATTACATCGAAGACGGACTGAGTTCAAAGACTCTATAGAGCAGGGCCGGATCTAGCCAGCCCCACTAAGGGGGGCAGGTGGAATATCAGGGGGGGCCAGTCTGGACATGCCAAGAATTTTTTGGTCATCACCCCCCCCCCCCCCCCCCCCCCCCCC
>SSNR01000037.1:2196279-2274708 GCA_006937965.1 Callopanchax toddi
CCCCCCCCCCCCCCCCCAATCCCTTAAATGCATCAAAAACTACACCATCATCATATCAGTTCCTCTATCCATATATTTATTTTCATATTTGATCCCTACCCTCTGCATTTACCCGGGCTTGGGACCGGCACAAGTAGGACACTGGCTGATGCCCTGTTGTGGCTGCATTCATCGGTGTATTTTTTTTTTTTTTTTGTTTTGTTTTGTTTATTTTTTGTGGGGTTTTTTTTGTTCTTTTATGTGTTTTTTTTTCTTGTTTTTTGTTCTTTTTGTGTGTTTTTTTTTTGGTCCTTTTTTGGTGTTTTGTTATTTTTTGTTATTTTTTGTGTTTTTTTTTGTTGTTCATTTTTGTGTTTTTTGTTTTTGTTCTTTTTTGTGTTTGTTTTGTTCTTTTGGGGCTTTGTGTTCTTTTTTGTGGTTTTGTGTTCTTTTTTGTGGTTTATTTGTTTTGATTTTTTGTTCTTTTTGGTTTTTTGTTTCTCTTTCTGTGTCATTCATCAGTAGCTACTTTGAATGAGGACAAACGGAAGAGAGCGCTCACTCTGACCATTTTTCACTTAAATATTTTTTAAATTTGTTATTTCTGCATGCAATCGCGTTTGGGGGGGGGCAGGCATGGAATTTGGGGGGGGGCAATGTCCCCCCTTGCCCATGCCTACATCTGGCCTCGCTATAGAGTGAATTTCACAGTTAAGACTGTGGTTATAGAACTGAAGGTGTGTGTGTGTGTGTGTGTGTGTGTGTGTGTGTGTGTGTTATATATATATATATATATATATATATATATATATACACAGAGAGAGAGAGTGACTTGGAGAGCGTGTGTTATAAAGAGTGTTAGAATGAGATAGTGAATTAGAAAGAGAGAAACAGGATTTTTCTTTGATAGAGGCAATAAGGGTTATGATGTAATGCAAGAAAAATACCATAATTATATGTAAGGTAATATTTACATTTTATCAAAAATATTTTCTTATTTTTCTAAAGAAAATTTTTTGTTAAAGGGACTAGGTTCCGGATTAAGAAACAAAATTCACGATCATTCTGGCGCTGCAAATAACTACTGTAGTCTTGAACGGGAGCGCTCACAAACTTCTCACTATCTCAAAAGGGTTCAACCAAAGGCAGCCAGAGACATGATTCCATAAATAAAAATACATTTTATTAATACAAAATGAAATATGGTAAAAAAAAATTTTACAAAAGCCACACACACACAAAGCAGGGGCGATCCAACAGAGCTAATATCGCTAGCTGCTATGTTCGTCCTTCCCCCGCTGCCCGTATAGCTGAAAGCTTTAATCAGTCGGTGTTCTCTGACTCCCGGAGGTGAGTTTGAGAAATCTAGGGTGATAGAGGCGTGTCCCGCCGCATACACCTCAGATTTCTCAAGTTCGCATCACGGAGTGGCACTCCGGAGCACCCGGAGGAGCGTGCGCAGCAGAGCCGCCTTTGATGCACTGTAAGCGGACTGAGGTCCAGGAAACAGTCGGGGATTTGAGGCCTATCGTGCCGAGACCCGTAAACATCGACAGATTGCTGTGTGGTCGCCTATAACAGCACCTTTAGCTCTGTGGAACCCTATAATCCATCAGAGAGGGTTTCAGCTCCATAAACGCTGCCAAAATGACACCAGTTTTATGAGAAAAACCACTGATTAACACAAAGGAAGTCCACCATTGACCAGCAACACAACGGTGCAATACTGCCACCTACTGGATATACATTTATTATTACTTTTTTAGCTTTGGGGGGGCAAAGCTTAGCGCAGCAGCGTCAGTTGACGTCACATCCGTAGGACAGCGCGGGAAATTCGTTCCCAAATTGCAGAACATTTTACAGCTCACAGCCTGTTCAAGACAATGGAATGATACATGGGTGGCCTCATTCTTTTTGATTTAAAATGCTTCATCACTTATTAACCTAAATAAACTGAACATGCATGATTACTTTTATTAAAATCCTGAACCACGTCCCATTAAGTATGTATTTTTATGTTTTTATTTCTTAGTTAAGTCCAGCACACGCTTCAATAAGTCAAAGGGACCCAAATGTGCTCTAACAAGCAGTTGACCTGCTAATTAAAGGGTTAATGTCTAGATTGCATTGGTTAATGGTCTAATTAAACTGGTGAAATGAGCACAAAGTAAATAAGTCTACACACCATTTAAATTCACGGCAGAAATTGGCTGCAGAAAATCTATTTTCCTCCCGATCTGAACAGCTTTTGTAGATGATCTGATGTAGCTGCCTCACTATTTACGCTGTCACCTGCTTGTCATCTTTGAAGGAACTCGCTGCTGGCACTTCCGCCACAGTGGGGGATAATGGTTTAAAGTTGCCACGACACCGAAAAACTTTCCGTCTGGATGAGAACTTCCTGAGCTTTCATTCTTTTGTTTTTGTCAACTTTTGAGTCGTCTATAAAATTTAAATTTAGATACAATGAGTCTGAATGTCGATCACTAATAATAATAATCCACAACAACAAATAAATTGCTGCATGTGAAAAACAATTTGCCGTATTTACTCTCCTCTATAGCATCTGTCTCCTGCATCCGTTTTCAATCTGACAAGCTGCAGATGACACGTTTTCAAGCGTATTTCCAGGAGAGTGGGTGTTGGATGCCAGCAGCAGTCCTCTCCAATGACCTCCTCCGCTACTACAAAATCCAAAACCTTCTGGACACATTACTATGCACTGAAACTGATTGGCAGGAAGCCAAGGCGCACTGAGAATCTGTTAGAGAGGCAGCACAGAAATGACTTTAATCAAGAAATCTCCCTTCCTCCTACCTTTTTCCTGTAAAGCCTCGCTTCTAATTTGAGTCTGTTCATCCTACCTGACTGTAAAAGAGTGATTGGCATGTTGGCAGCTTCAGTCAGGTAAAAGTAGATGTGTTGTCATCTGGTCACTTGCATCAGGACGGTTTTAGAGCTGCACTAAGTGAGATTATCTTCTTAGCTTACTATATTGGCTTGAAAGTTTTCAGTTTCACAGTTAAAGATTTCAGAAGCAAATACTTGATTTCAGAGTCTGAGATCAACTCAGAACTGGGATCTTAACCATCTCCAGGTAGAAAAATCATTTCGATGTCGTCACAGTTCGGTCACATCCCAGAACATTTCAAAAACTTGTCCGATTGTCAAATAAAACATGAACTCCACCATCAGATAAAGGGGTATTTTTAACCACAAAGCCATATTTATTCAGTGACAGATTTAAAGGCACACTATGTAACTTGTTCATATTTTTAAATCTTTTCCTCGAGCCAGTCTGTGCTAATCTGACCCTTTAGGGTTAATGAAAAGTCACTCAGTCCCATCTGCTGCTTGGATCCAGAATACCACGTTTAAAACTTCTGAGTCTCTGGTCCGGTGTCCTGAAGTCTCACAAAGTCACGTATCTCATGAGGGTTAGGCTAACCCAATGTGGCTAGCTGTTATGCTAGCTCCAGAGTGTTTTTAGCTCATGATTTCTGCTTTTTTTTTTTTCCATCTCTCCCTGCTTGAACACAGCTGATTTCTTTGAATGAGTGATGAACCGCTGCAGCAGTGACTTAAAATGGACACTAGGGGGTGCTAAAAAAGCCAAAAATGCATATGATGCCTTAAAAAAAAAGTACTTTTTACAAAATAACTTCTAGCCTGGTTTTTCTGATCTGAAATTTAAAAATATCAAATTTTATCAAGAAGCTTTTATCAGCATATGATTTTAAAAATCAGAAAATTATTTTTTGAAACTTGAATCCAGTTTCAATCCCAAGATTACATCAGAAACGGAAAGAAAAGAGAACACTTGTTTGAGATGTTTCTCGTATTTTAGCTTGATTTGCTAAGATAACCGGTTTTTTGCATAGTTTACTTTCCTTTCAGCCTTTATTAAACAAAAAAAGAAAATAAAAAACAAAATCTAAATCTGTGCAGGAGACCAGAGAGGGTTCGAGCTCTTTTAACTGGCGGTCATACTTTAGACTACTTTGTGGAAGTTTTATCGTCTAAATGTTTCAGTAATATTCATAGTCAGAATTTCTGTAATTTCTTCTATTAAAATCTGGCAGTTGAAAGTTAGTCTGTGTGGCTAAACGAGGAACATTTCCAGGTATTAAATACATGTGCATTGCCTCCTTTATTAAATAAACTATAGTATTTCGTATTTTAGTTTTAGAAATCTAAACTTTACAGTTTCCTACTGTTATTAATTTTCATTTATTAAGAGCAGAACAACTCTCAAACACAAAAACGGGTAAATAAAGGTAGTTGGGATAATTGGTTTAATCTGCAGCCTTTTCACACATCAGAACAAATAAACTGCTCTGTGAACTTCTTAAATTTGATGTAATTTTATATTTAAGTTCAAATACTCTTCATGTATAAAATCAGATTTGAACTTGAGAAATCTCATTTGTGCTTTTCTGTTTTTCTCTGTTTAGGTTTCATAATGTATTTTTTATACTGAGGGGTTTTAACTCAGCTAAATTAAGGTCGCTGACATTGTGGGACTCTGGTACATTTAAATGCCATGTGAACTTGTTCGAGTGCATAACTAATAAATGCCAAAACCTCTCTTGAAAGTCCAATTAGTCTTTGAGTTTATCTACAAATATCAGGACATTGCCTTTAAAGGGTAAGCTGTCACAGGGTGTTTCTGTTGCATAATTCATTATAAATACACAAAATTGATTTTAATAGTCGGCTGTTTGATTTTAATCTGCACACAAAAAGTGCTGCTCGAGCTTTAAATCTAATGTATTTGTTTTCTGCGTATTTTTGAGTTCTAAACGGATCGAGTTCCTTTTTAGGTTTGGTTTTTGATTTGATCATTTTGGTTTCTAGCTTTGTTTTAATAATAGGTTTTATAAATATGTATGACATGACGCTTCACATCACTAATCGAATCAGTGCACAACGGCACTGAACTGGGAAATGCATCATTTATTTGTACTCGGTTAATTTAGAGAAAAGGGCTTTGCTTAAATATCAACTCAATGCAATCGTCAGTTTTTTGTTTTGGTTTTTTAAAGGGACATGAGGGAGCTTTTGAAGAAAAGTAATAATTGCATGTTCAGTTTATTTAGGTTAATAAGTGATGAAGCATTTTAAATCAAAAAGAATGAGGCCACCCATGTATCATTCCATTATCTAGAACAGGCTGTGAGCTGTAAAATGTTCTGCAATTCGGGGTCCGAATTTCCCGCGCTGTCCTACGGATGTGACGTCAACTGACGCTTCTGCGCGTTCTCGGGCTAAAAAAGTAATAATAATTGTATATCCAGTAGGTGGCAGTATTGCACCTTTGTGTAGTGTTGCTGGTCAATGGTGGACTTCCTTATCTAAACCAGTGGTTTTTCTCATAAAACTGGTGTTATCTTGTTTATGGAGCTGAAAACCTCTCTGATGGATTATAAGGGTTTCACAGAGCTAAAGGTGCTGTTATAGGCGACCGCACAGCAATCTGTCCATGTTTATGGTCTCTGCACTATAGGCCGCAAATCCCCGACTCTTTCCTAGACCTCAGTCCGCTTACAGTGCATCTAAGGCGGCTCTGCTGCGCACGGACCTCCGGGTGCTACGGAGCTCCACTCCGTGATGTGAATTTGAGAAATCTAGGGTGATATATGCGGCGGGGCATGATTCTATCACCCTAGATTTATCAAATTCTCCTCCGGGTGTCCGAGAACACCGGCTGATTAAAGCTTTTAGCGATACAGGCAGCAGTGGAAGCTGGAACATAGCGGCTAGCGAGATTAGCTCTGTTAGATCGGCTCCCTCAGTCTGATCGTGTGTGTGTGCGTCGCGGGGCATTGTTTTACTATATTTCCTTTTGTATTAATAAAATGTATTTTTATTTATGGAATCATGCCTCCGGCTGCCTTTGGTTGAACCCTTATGAACTAGTGAGAAGTTTGTGCACGCTCCCGCTAAAGGCTGCAGTTATTCGCAGTGCCAGGCACGGCGCTCATGAGGTTTGTTTTTCAAAGCTCCCTCACGTCCCTTTAAAATAAAAACAATCGGAATTAATCTGCTTTTTTTTTTTTAAAAAACCTTGCCAGTCAAAGAAAAGTCAACAATTTTGCTCCATGTCAACACGTCTCTCTTTCTTCAGCAGGTTCTGACACAAGAAAAGCCCTGGGTAGCTGGGTTTCTGCCAAGCATGCAACATGAGTGTCATTTTTACAATGTGGTTTGACATCGCGGTCCCACAGCAACACTGCAATTTGTGTGATAAAGGCAACACAAAAGGGCGCATAAGCAATACAAACTCTGCTCTTCTGGTTCGTTTTAGCCTAAATGTTTGTTAAATTTAGTTCAAACACCCTGCTTGACTGGCAGGTTGCTTTTAGTTCCCTGTAAGGGAGTGAATGAAGAACTTCAGACTAAACGGAGGGCGATTTTGGTTGCAATCAGGTTCTTGAGGGATCCAATGTTCTGTCTGGTTCCTGCTGAGTTACAGGAAACCTTCCACAAAGCAGAGCATTTGGAAATGGCTGGAGATGGGATGAAGAAGAAGTGAAAAAGTAAAGTCATTTCAAACCCTATGCTGGCTGCTAACATTTAAATTTAGATTTTTTTTTTTCTTTGCGACTGAAAGTTGAAGGTGTTGAGAAACAAGAAGAGACTTCTTTGTGGCACAGCTAAAAAAAAAAAAAAGCTCCATGTTGGAGAATGTAATGTCATTTACTCATATTGACATAGTGGTTACATCCTAAAGCCACGCGGCCACTTATCCCCGTGGGAAGGCGACACATGAGCAGATTTAAGTCTCCGCTCTGCTGATTAAACCTGAACATGTGTGTGTTTAGCACAGCAGACTGACGAGTCAGTGACTCGAACTGATCACCATGTTCATTAGACCTGCCCTGGTCTATTTGCAGCCCTGTAAAAAGCAGTATAATTCTGAAAGGGACTGAGCGTTTTCCTTCTTTGGTTTTGCTTCTTCCTTTAGGCAGAGGTGATTTATGAGAATTTACAAAAAATATCACATTTCTTGGGTCACATGGGCTGAATGGTGGCACAGTTGTTTAGCACTGTTGCCTCGCAGCAAGGAGGTTGTGGGTTCGCTTCCTCGGCTTGGCGGCCTCTCGACGTGGAGTTAGCATGTTCTCCTCTCCTCGTGCATGCATGGGTTTTCTCCAGGTACTTCGGCTTCCTCCCACAGAACAAAAAACATGCATGTTGGTGTCTCTAAGGTGTGAGTGGTTGTTTGTCTCGTTGTTCGTCTTTATGTGGCCCTGTGATGGACTGGTTGTCCAGGGTGTTCCCCCACCTCTCGCTCCATGACTGCTGGAGAGAAACACCAGCTCCCCGTGACCCTCGATGAAAGATGAAGCAGTTCAGACGATGGATTGATGGATTAACCCTTTAGAGCTTGAAATATGGAATAATCTATCCATCTTCTATAACCACTTCATCCTCCACAGAGGATCACGGGGGAGGTAGTGCCTATCTCCTGCGGTCAAGGGGCGAGAGGCGGGGGAAACCCTGGACGGATCGCGAGTCCATCGCACGGCCACACGTAGAGACAAACGAGACAAACAGCCACTCACACCTGAGGACAATTTCCTAGACCAATTAGCAGTCATGTTCTTGGTCTGTGGGAGGAAGCCGGAGTACCCAAAGAAAACCCACACATGCACGGGGAGAGCATGCAAACTCCACGCAGAGAGGCTGCTGAGCCAAGGAAGCGAACCATCCCCTCCACAAGGCAACAGTTCTACCAACTGCGCCACCATGCAGTCTAATATGGAATAATTAAAATACAATTTTTTTTCACTGAACTGTTGACTGGTAAATGTTAATTTAACAACTATAAAATAATATTTTATTATGTAATAATACAACTATTTCACAGTAATAAAGTAATAGATTGGACCATTCCCACCTGTAGATTCTCCACCAGAGGGCAGCAGACATGATGTGGCAGGTTTCTGATGAAAGTACTAATCCTGATGCTCCATCTGGATGCTTTAAGGCCAGAATTGATTTGATGCCTGTTTGAAACCATAAGAGATGGAAACATTATAAAAAATATATCAAGATCCTACTCTATATGATTGTTGTGTTGCACCCAAAGAGCTAAATAAAACATAAAATCACGTTAAACTGATTAACTTCAGCTCATTAAAACAAATTGGTCAAGGTGTTGGTTACTGACAAAAAAGAACTGGTTGATTTTACTTTTAGCCATGAAAATACTGAATCTAATTCCACTTTTCTTTTTAAATGTTTCCCCCAAAAAAGGAGAGAAATGAACTAACAAAATCGTCTTCACTTCATTTGATATAACACCAAATAAACGAACGTAGAAATAAAAATCAAACCTAAAAATTCTCTTTTAAGCAACAAGCGGAACAATTACCGCTTCATAATAAGGAAGCTGCTGCTGTTTCATTATTGTGTACTGTATTAGTTCCCAGTGCACGTGTTGCCTCTCTCATCAACAGGGTAACATGCCTGGCACGGACCCACGTCTCCAACGCTGGCAGAGAATTTGGAATGTTGACTCTATAATTTCCACCATGAAGCTTTGTGACAACCATGATTGCACACTAAACATCCATAAACACACGACAATGTCAGCAAACAAACGCAACACGTGGCCAGAATTACACACATGATAAAAGGGTATGTTTTGGGGATAAGTTTTATGAGGCGCCTTTTTCCACATATCTGACAAAAGTTTGTGTACTTTTGGTTTCCTGGAAGCTTTTCAGAAACGGTTTTATCTACAGTGGCAGACACAACACCACGGAAAGAAAACTAAAGTGAGTGACCTGTACTTGAGGAAAAAGACTTGAGTGGCGTATAATGAATGGCACGGTGACAAGCTCTCCACCACATACTGCTGCTTCCATTAATAGATTCGCCTCCCTGTCAATTAGAAATGCAGCTATGTGCTTCAAGGCTCCAAAATGAAATCAGTGAGAACGACAGCTTTTAGTTTGTGCTTTTTAAATACATTTGTTATCAAACTTTGCAAAAAAAAATTTTTTTATTTGAACCATCTTAGACTTAAAAGTTTGGGGTTAAAGATTTGAGATGTAATTAAACTTTTTTTATTTGATTAGGAAACTGATCAATTTATTCACAGGAAGTGGGTGTGGCTTTAAAAAGTTTTACTTCAACCAGCCACTAGGGGGCTCTTGTTTTGTTTCAGCTTTAACTTCCTTTTTAAATCAGTGAATCTAGTATTTGTTTCTTTAAAAAAAAAACACTTTTCTGATGACGGAAGTTGCACCATCTATAAAGGCTTTCATTTATTTTCTTCCTGTATGTTTTTATCTTTAAAGAGAAATCCCAGAAAAGAAAAGTCTCGATGCGTTTTGCAGAAAGATAAACTTTTGATTTGAAATTAATGATGGATCAACTTAATTAGCTCAAATAATAGGATGTGTGTCACTAAATTCACACCAATTATTATGCCATGTGCTATTATACCTATGCATTTTCTTTAAAAAAAAAAAAAAAAGTATTGAGGCTAAAGTCTAATTTAGAAGAATATAGTTTTTTTAATAAACTGAAACATTTCAAGTAATCAAGAAAAACATTTTTCTTTCCTTCTTCCTGCAAATATTTGATGTAATTTCCTTTTTAATGAAGTGTAAGTGCTCACATGATGATAAAAAGATTTTCTTTGTCATGTAAAAAAAAAAAGCCATTATAAATTGTTTTTTCACAAATTCATAAAATGTCTTTGATTATTTTTCCCCCAGTTGCCCAACTTGCTTGTTTATGAATATACTCCTGTGTAAATATAAAACAAATGTTTTTAGAAAGACAAAACACAGCATTGATTGATTTGAAAACAACTAAAATGTAACTTAAAAAAATGCAATAACAAATTTGGGTTGGATGGTGGCGCAGTGGTTAGCACTGTTGCCTCACAGCAAGAGGGTTGCAGGTTCAAATCCCAGCTATAGCTTTTCTGCATGGAGTTGCATCTTCTCCCATGCATGAGTTTTCTCCGGGTACTCCGGTTTCCCCCACAGATCGCAACATGCCCTATAGGGTCCAGGACTCCCTTGTAGAAGAGATTCTTAATCTCAATGGGACCTTCCTGCTTAAATAAGGTTAATTAAATAAAATCAGAAGGAGTAGAAAGAAAACATTTTCACAATGAGCTTTTAACTTGTTTTCTTACTTTTAAAAATAATCTTTTGAGAAACTTCCTACCAAATTTAAGGAAAGTCAGAGCTCCAGTAGAGCTCTGCACAGATTGCCCTTTCCGTTTTTTTCCACTTCCAGCACACGTTTAACCACTGCTTCAAAAAAGAGGCTAAATTTATCTTAACACAAGTCCCTCACCACCCAGCTAAATCAAAACTACGCAGACGAAAGCTTTTCTTGGCTCTTATGTGACACGAGGACTTTGTACTGCGACATCCAAGGTCTTTCCCTCCAGCATCAAAATCACACAGTTGTAACTACTAGAATTTTTATTAAGGACACTGCCTTTGTGACTTTTCTATCCTCGACCCATTTAGTGTTTTCATAAGTTATTTACTGCCAAGCCCTGTAAATCTCACTCACACACAAGCACACGCAGAAATCCTTGATGCATATTTTCCTGCTTTCTGCAGCTCAGTGTTGATCTGCTCATGAATGGGAGGTATATCATCGCTTTCTACTCTCATCATCTGCATGAGATAAGACGACATTACATTTCCCGGACAGCTATTATCGTACTAGATCTGCTGCCTGGTGAGTTTCAGAAATTGAAATACAGGCAGAAAGTGCAAATATATCTGCTTCGTGTTTTTGTTTGTAATTTTACGAGAGAATCTTCCTCCAGAGCTGGGTTATTTGTTTTAGAAATTCAGCCACATTTAAAGCCGATTCCAAGCATTTTGTTTTACTGATTTTACTCCAGCTGCACAGTTTATTCCCAAAAGCTCACAAGCTAATAAAATAAAAACTAGTATTTGCTCTTTACACTTCAACCTGGTGCACTTATTTGAATCCTGCATGTCTGTTTGCGTTAAAAGCTGGAACAGGTGCACACCTCATCCTTTTGTCATATTTCATCTTGTCTGCATGCTTATTTTTGCCTGCTTTGATATCATTGTTTTTCTATTCCCTTTAAAAGAGAGAAATGGTTCCTGGAAGTGAAACTTTATTTCTCTTTTAGGATGAGCATTCTTCTTTTGGAACTTGCTTTTCGAGTCTATTGGTCTTTTTGAGAATCTGCAGCATCTGCATTTCTGTTTTGGATTCAGCCCCAGAGGCTGCAGCTTGGTTTATCATTGATGTTGATTTCCAACAAAATCACTTGGTCCACATTTACACAGTTCAATGAGACACTGCTGACCCAGCATGTGTCCAAAATTGCATCCAGGCTACTGTGCAGCAAAATTCAATGATCATTTTCTTATGCAGGGATTTTATGTGAGAATATAATGGAGGAAATGCGATATCCTTAGAATTAAAAAATAACAAATGCTTTGAATCAGAAGCCAAGAACAAACATGTCTACTGTTATTATTTCTGATTATTTCATGAGATTAACTCCTCTTGAAATAACCAAACCGAAACCAAAAGATCATCAGATGTTTATGGTGCAGGAATGAACGCTGATTGTGTTACAACCAATTTCATCATTCACTATTGCTGTCGTGACACTTTGTGATGATCTAAAACAATAAATCAAACCTTGCATGTGTGAGTCTGCTGCAGGATCTGTTAGCCTAAATCATCTGTCAGAATTCTGTTGGATTTTTTATTAACAAAGAAAAGGGCTTTGTTTTCTTGAAATATTGACAAAAATCATTTATTAACACTAAAGAAAGTGCTTCAGTTTTACAAAAAAATTACAAAATTAAATATATTCATGAAATAATAGTTCAAATATGGCGAGCTGTTAGACTGTTTGCATCACTTAAATTAACTCATTCTATTAAACTTGTACTTTTAATTTGGAATGAGACTTTAAAAAATAAAATAAAATGTTATTGTTTCAAGCAAGATCACCATAAATTAGGTCATTTGAGTTCATAATAATGTACTTTTACATAACATATTACCATCTTATATAACTAAAATATTTTTATATAATTTTTTAAGAGAAAAATCTAAATACAGCAAATATTCCAACTTGTTTTATGGACTGGAAATCATTATTATCCTACGAATCTCAGTGCAAAAAATCCTCACGTTGTGTGCAGTGACACTGCACTCAGGGCTCCGAGCAGGACTGTTTGTTTATTCAAACCTCTGTCAGGGATCCCACCGGCATCCTCAGAGTGTCACTGTCTCTCTGCATCAAGCTCAAAGGGGACCGGAGGCGCCGTGGGAAGTGCAGCAGAATGTTTATGTCAGTGCCTTAGAGTAATCCGTGCAGCTTAGCTGACTTGCTAGATGCTCCTCACTGTAGTGAAAATCCTCCAGGCCACACAATATTCATCAATATGAATGTGACTCTGACCTGACCCTTTCCTTTCACACTTTTCATTATGTTGTTATCTTCCATTCATGATATCATCCATCCTACGGTTCTCATAAAGATATATTGTGTTAGATTCTCTCTTTGATGTGGTTACATAGACAGTAATAATATCTGGATGGCTTGCTGGAACTATGGTTGCTCAACTGATTTTTAGTTTTAAATTTCTTTCTTAAGTTTTGAAGTGGTTTCATTACATGAATTGTGCAACTCTTGAGTGCGTCCAACAAAAAAATGGGTTAAAGTTTGTTTGGAGGTGCCTGAAGGGTCAGCTGCATTTAAAATGTTGGCTTTTTTCTGAAAATTGTTAGATTTTTGCTTTACTGTTTGTAAAGGGTGGCTAGTTATTGGACTTCTCTGCTAGACATGGATTATGGTAGACCAGGGAACTCTCCTGGATCCAGGCCTGAGAGCTCATCAGCGAGCGCCTGGTGGTTGAGCCTTGGTTCCTGGGGTTTTAGCTCGTTAAGAGACAGAAAGCAACCTCCATGTGTGCCCATCACCTGCAGGGAGAAGAGTCAAGGTCGGGTGCTGTGCAGGGCGTGTTGACCCTCGGCTCGATGAACTGGTTTTTGGGATGTGGAATGTCACCTCTCTGGTGAGAGATGGAGTTTGTGTGTGAGGTTGAGCAATACCAACTAGATATAATTGGGCTCACCTTGACACATAGCTTAGGCTCTGGAACCCAACTCCTGGAGAGCGTGAGATTTGTCCTGAGATGCTTAAGACTCTGTGTGTTGTTGGGCTGTCATGGTGGACACATCTCGGTAGGGATGCACCGATACCGATACTGGTATGGGTATCTGCCCGATACCGATACTTAAAGTTACCCGATACCAGGAACCAATACCGGTGGCTTCACTGTCTGTGACTTGTGATTTCTGTTGAAGTTTCCTATATTGGACACTAGGGGGAGCTATTGAGCTAAAGAGGAACAGTGTGGGTTGAGAGCTGGAGATGGTGCCAAATAGTTCATTTTATTTGGTTAAAATGTGGAAAACTGCAATAATTTCACTGTGAAATCACAGAAAATTGTTATTTTTCACCTAATATTTTAGTTTTGTGATCATTTTTATCAATTTTTTTTTATCTAACTCAGTTATTTGTTGTAAAAAGCAGAGAAGAAAAAATAAAACCTGTATTCCAATTTGTTGCATTTTTTTGTGTGGTAGAAGTATCGGTATCGGTACTCGGTATCGGTGAGTACTCAGATTTAAGTATCGGATTGGTTTTGAAAAAAGTGGTATTGGTACATCCCTACATCTCGGCAATGCTGCGTGGAGGGATGGGACAACACCTGTCTCTGGGGTTGTGGTCCAAATTTTCAAAAAGGGGGACTAGAGAGAGTGTTCCAACTACAGGGAGACCACATTTCTCAGCCTCGCTTGGAAAGTTTAATAAAAGGAGGCTCAAACCGGATGTCAAACCTCAGATTGAGGAGGAGCAATGTGGCTTTCATGCAGGTCATAGAACTGTGGACCAGATCTTTACCCTGGCAGAGTTGTTGAGGAGGTCATGGGAGTCTGGTTGTCCAATCCACATGTGTTTTGTGGACCTGAAGAAGGCTTATGGCCATGTTCCCCAAGTAATTCTGTGGGGATGCTGCAGGAATATGGGGTGTCGGGGCTACTGATAAAGGCTGATGCATGTACGACCAGGCGTAGTTGGGGTGAGGAGGGTGTCTGCACCTCAGGATCTCAGCTCTGCTTTTTGCAGATGATGTGGTTCTGTTGGCATCTTCAACCCATGACCTCCAGTGTGCACTGGGACGGTTTGCAGCCGAGTCCAAAAGCAACCAGAGTCAGCTCATCTAAGGCCATGGTTCTTGACCAGAAAAAGTTGGAATGCTCTCTCAAGATTGGGAATGAGTTCCTGCCTCAAGTGGAGGAGAGAGATGGACTGACAAATTGGTGCTTCATCTTCAATAATGAGGGCTTATCTCTGGTTTGTTGTGGTGACGAGGGAGCAGAGTCAAAAGGAAAAGCTCGCAATTTAATGGTGCATTTACATTCCTACGATCATATGGTCATGAGATGTGGATCATGACCAAAAGAATGAGATGCAAGCTTCCTTTGGGTGCTGGGTCATATTGGGCTCCACTTTTGTGCATTACACGTCATGATTCTACTGCCAAACCATTATACTAAAAAAAAAAAAGACATATTCACTGGTAAAATAAAAAAAATCTGACAATATTTAGTTTACCTATTTGTGTATTTGGCTATTAAAGCGGCACTCTGTATCAAAGTTTTCTAAATGTTTTAAATGATATTTCAGGTCTAAACTATGATCTATGGGTTGAGTTCCACAACATCTGTTATTCTGATGAAGACCCTCCTTCCTCCTAGAGACCCCTTTCCATTATTTCTTGCCGCCGACATTTTTCAGCCAATGAAATTCAAATTTCTGCATTCTCTCAACACGCACGCGCATCGACCAAACCTGTACCAGTAGGGGGCGCTGTCGTACAGGACGCTCCGTGTGTTTCTCTGCCGTCTCAGCCGTTCACTGAGGACTCACGGCTCATTTCTACTAAAAACCTACCCATTCTCCAGCTAAAGATGGATTTATTTTTATTTTTAAACCTTTCACCTCACAGAATGGCAAGGCTTGACAGGGTTACGCGTTTATTTTGGTCAGAAAGTTCATCCAGGGCCGAGTCAAGTTCAGCTTCAGAGTCCAGCAGCAGCTCTCTGCTAACAGAGCTAATATCAGAAGCAGCAGGGACAGAGAGGGCTCATCCGACCCTCGTAGTGTTGGAATGAGATTGTGAACTGTGAGTGATTAAACCCTACACACTGAGCGGTACAGTTCATGTCCGAAGTATATGCGCCGCGCGCACACGCGACCGGACGCGCGTGTCGAGATGTTTTGAGGAGGAGCCTTTGGACGTTAGATTCAAAAACTGCTCTCCTGATGAAATCCTCCAGAGTGCCGCTTTAAGCTCACTTGATATTAATGTTTTGCTCCACAGCAAACTGCAAATCTAAATTCAAATCATTTCCCAGCTCCTTTTTTCTCTGTTTAAACAAGTTACCTTTGTTTTTTTTACTTCCAACTGAATCTTTGCTATCAAAACCCCTTGTCTTTGTGCTTACATCCCTGAAAGGATTTTCTACCATTGCACGTTCTGAACATGAGGCTATTTAGTCGTCCCAGTGGTATCACGATCCCTCATGGCCAATTTAAAAGAGGCACTTGTGCTGCGAGATCCAAAGCCAAAAGGTCTTGGCTAATTTCAGCTGTGAGTGTGGAAATGCTGATGACACACAGTTTTATTCCAAACCTCTCTGCCCCGTTGGCCTCGGCATCGGAATGCAAATGAAGGGTGGATGCTGATGGTGTTGCCTGGTAAATATTTAAATTACAGAAGCATGAAGGCATAATCAGGTCTAAATGAAGATGGGAGTGCGAGCATGCAGGGTTGGGATGGAAACGGCAACGGCGTTTGACAAAACAGTCACACATACTCATTCTTTGTGATCCACAAAATCAATATGTACTCTGCTGTCCACTCACATTGTGCTGAATTCAGAATGAGGACAGCTCTGACACTGACAAACTACGGTAATTAAGCGTTTTCCTTATTGGCTGATTTTGGTTCCGTTTTATTCATTCACTGACAAGTGCAAAAAAAAAAAGACATATCGTCAAGATTTTCCCCAAACCTCTGTTTTTAGAACATATTTGACCCTTTTTCTGACATCTTAAATTAACGTGGATATTCCACCCATAATTTACTGCAAAAAATTGAATTTTTAAAATTGAAATAAAGATTTAATGTTGAGCAAATTGCTTAGGAACCACATCAATTTGTCCCCAAGCGGTAGCTTGTAGATACAATTATGGCACAGGAGACAGCTTCTCAATACATTGTCTTGTCAAAAAAGCTAGCCCTGCTAATTGGGCTGAACAAACTCGAAACAGGCTATTCCCAAAAGGCGACATCACTAATTACAGTCTGACTATTTATTCCTTCAGTGCATGACGAGACAAGAAGTTTCTACATATAAAAAAACAGCAGATTTTCTTTTCCTAGAACCTCTTGGCATCACACAAGCTGCTTTCATAAGACACACCGAGCCGGCAAATCAGCGTAATACTGCCGTGGTGTGTCTTATGAAAGCGCCGTGGCGGAATGGTGATGCGGGAATTTTGCGGCATTCGTGCCACCACACTTGGTAGGAATATTGCCACAACGCCGGACTTGTGGATGAAGAGGGAGGTGTCACTAATAATGTGGCAAAGATGCGCAAACCCCCGACCGGAAAAAGTATCCAAAAATCAGGTAACATGTTACACATTTGCAAACACTCAGCGGAGATGGCAAACTGGACCGATATCGAAATGTTAAGAGCAGAAGCAGAAGTCGCCTATCTGTTTGTCTGTTTACTACAAGTCATATGTGACCCTGCACGTTGACAGCGTGAAGACCGCCCCCATACCTCCTTTATACCGCCATTGCGTAACCTTTTGTGAAAAGTGCATGATTGCGCCACATTACTGGCACAGTCTGACCACCAGTGTTGGGAGTAACGAGTTATAAACGTAACTAATTACTGTAATGCATTGCTTTTTTTGGTAACGCAGTAATGTGAGGCATTACAGAAAAAAAATCGGTAATATTTTACTCGGTACAAACGTCAGTAACGAGCGCATTACAGTGCACGTTTAATCCAGATTGAAGTGGTGGGTTTTTCAGAGGAGAAACGTCACTCGGCACCAAATGTTTCACTTCCTGTAGTCGGACAGAACAGATATAAGTCCAGTTCTGGAAACCGAACTGTGTCGGAGGAGTATGGTACGCGCGAGGAGCGCGCACAAGTCGTGTGCACTGCCCAAGCCGTGCGCACTCACAGCAACCAAGGTCCGCAGCGCGCCGCTCGGAAACTGAAGCGAACTGAGAAGTTTTGTGATAAAGAGTCGCTTTAACAGACTAGATTATTCACATCAGAAGTTGAAGAGTTTACTTTCTCTCGCAGACCGAGCAGAGGAAAGCGCGCGTCATGCTGCGTCTGCTGCAGGAGAAGGAGCAGACAGGTGGAGGAGATCGAAGCACACAGGTAGAGTTTTGAGTCTAATGAATAAGGTCTCCCATGTGCACAAGCTCCCTCAGCTATATGTGTGTGTATAGATTTAAATATACGGTATGTAGATATGATGGGTTAATATATGATGGATGATAAATTATGGATGGATGGATGGATGGATGGATGGATGGATGGATGGATGGATGGATGGATGGATGGATGGGTTAATATCCAGATAGTTGGATATCTACATGTATCCATCACATCACCTTCCACTGGATGTGAATGAGCTCATTAGATGGTCAAATCCATATTTACAGTTATTTCGGTGAGAGTAACTAAAAGTAATGCAAAAGTAGTGTAATGCCTTACATTATGTAACAAATTACTTTAAAATGACAGTAACAAGTAATAAATAATGCATTACAATATTGAAGTAACTTGCCCAACACTGCTGACCACTTATGAACGACCAAAGGCTCCTACAGATGTCGTTTCAGCTTCACTGCAAATTGGCGGCATTGTTTTATAAAAGAGGCGATCGAGTTGTTCTGTTAAACGTAATATTTGCGTTACGATCAGAACCATAAGAAAGCCATTTTAATTGATTGTAGTGATAAAATCTTACCAAACTTAATGAAATAAGTGGAAAATGAGTCAATAAGATGCCAGACTGTTTGTTTTTATCTTCATTTCCCTAAAACACAGTTCAGAAAAATCAATCTTTACTGTGTTTTTATATCATCTCTAAACCAAAGTCAAATCAGAAGAACGGGTCAGGCTGAAGATTATTTGATCACCCAATTAGATCGGCCACTTTACTAAAGTGAGATTAGTCCAGTCTGTGTCAAGGGAAGCCCTTCACCTCTTGTATCAGACGATCAAACCACGCTATGAGCAATACTAAGGCCAACACCAACGCTGCATATTAAAATGAAGGTGGAGTCTGTAAAACTCATCCCTTTTTTTTGGTCTGTAAAGAATAAATCAGACTTATCAAAGCTGCAAATATTAGGGTGTTATTGAGCAAATAACTGAATTTTGAGGTGATAAATGTGATTGATTAAAGCTTTCTTGATTGAAATTTGTTTTGTTTCGAGGTGAGAAGTGAGGGTGAGACATTAAAAATCTCAGATATCGACAGTACTTCCCTTCTCCTGTCTTTCATCACATTTTGGTGTCTATCCACAGTATGCAGCATAAGGAGTCCACTTGGAGGTCATTGGTGCATTCATTAGAGTGAGGGTACCTGGACTAATATGCATATTAACTGTCAGTTAAAAGACATTAAGCTTTTCCACTTTGTCGGGATGAGCCTGATGTGTCAATCATCTGTCATAAAGCGGATGAATCCAGATGGAACAAATGAGATCGGGTGTCTGTGTCCAGTCATTATTTGAAGTAGTTAATCTGACCACTCTTGGCTTCGTGTGAAAGGCAGAGCTGAAAGGTAATGGAGGGGATTTTTGAGTGCTGTTTGGATGGCGGTCTATTAATCATCTGAATATGAGGTGTGTTTGTCAGCTCAGTGCAAAATACAAGCGTACAAAGGCAGTATCAGTCTTTATTATCAAAACGTTCACAGACACAAGCATCTCTCAGGTAGGTCAGACTCAATCTCATCGCTCTGAATCAGGCTATTCACAGCCATCTTTTCATCCATAAGTAGGTCATCAACCATCCGAGATGAGTTCTCCTTCCCATCATCCTGTGTGACAAGCCTGTGGACAGGTGTGTGTGCAGGTGGGTCTATTGATCCACGATGACAGGTGGCCACTGAGCCTGTTGCCTGGAGACGGTGGGTTGGCAGGCTTCACAGGGAGACCCAGCTGCACCTCAGACAGACGAGGGACGGGCGAAACCCGGAGCCCAGGAGCCGTGACTGACAACAGGTCAGCCATTTCAGTGCATCGTGAGATCATTTCCTCAGGAGGAAAGAATCCCCGGTGTGCTCAGAATTTGTTAAATTTAGTTTCTTTTTTTAGCAGACACTGTCAACAGAGGAGATGTGGACAAGTTAAACATTAAAACAACATCTCAGAGTACAGTCACACCCAGGATACTGCTAGAGTTTGTTAAAGGTAGCTCATCTTTTGGAGATTGTAGGACAAATGTGTAATATTTCACCAAAATAAAACAAAAACTACCGGTAATTTGGGTGGACTGCATGCCAGACTTTCAGGTTTAGATTGCCATCTTCACCTCAGGCTGCAGAATGACGGGAGTTGGGTGCAAGACGGCTGCAGGTTTGCGTGTTCTCCTCATGCATGTGTGGGTTTACACGGGTTTTCTCCCACAAATCAAATACATGCATATAATGTTTACGGGGATTTGGGTGTGAGTTTGTGCTTGCATGGTCATCATGTGGTCCTGTAGAGGTTGACACAAGGATTGTGATTGGCTGGGTGTAATAATATTTAGCTTACAAAAACTTAATTATTTTAGTTTGCCTAAAAGTAAAAGCATGACCACCATGGCTGAAAATAGATTTATCATTAGAAAAAGTAAGTCACACGACTCAAATTCTAGCTGTACCTTTTCTCTCTAAGAAGATGAGCTCCTTGAAGGACTCACCTTTCCCCATCTGGTCCTCTGTGTGAATGGCCAAGGTCCAGGCTTGTTCATAGTTCAGGTTTGCCAGCTGTGAGCACTTTTAAGTGGCACAAGGAGCACCATCTGTACCTGCTAATAGGGATGAGATGGGATGTAATGTAGTGCTAAATAATGACGCTGGGATATTTGGCACCACCCTTCCTCCTCACCTCCCACCGCATTAAAGCGCAATCACTTTCTCAAAGCAAGCAATAATGTGGCCTCATCATTTTACAGGTCTCGCTGTGTTTACCATGCTGTGACGGTTAAGCCGGTGAAGGCAGGAATTATTGATTTTCATTTTCATTTAATCAATCATTCAATCTTTTCCTTTGTCTACAAAAATTGGATGAGTGGGTTTTGTAATAACGTGCATTATATTGTGAATCATCACGTCTTTGTTGATACATTTTACTAAGTCGCCTTGTTCTGCAGATGTTTTCTATTGAAGTCAGTTCGATGCTGAGAAAAGTCCCGTAAAGCCTCAACAAGATGGGAATCGTGGAAAGATGGATTTTAGACGTAGATCTTGCAGAACGTGTCAGGAAGATTAGATTCAATTTATGCAAAAAATATTAAGCGCAATCATTTCCTAATAGAGCAGAGTATCACCCGGCGTCTGCAGTCGTTTAACATGCTTCATTGTTTCCTAAAAGGATGTCTTATTAGCAGGGCAATTCCTGAGAACACGGTTTCAAACTGAGCAACATTTTTGTTCACATGTAGTCAAACGCCGCTTTCTTCCATCAATTTTATTTAAAGTGATAATATGCAACTTTTTCATATTTTTAAATCTTTTCCTTGAGCCAGTCTGTGCTAATATGACCCTTTACAGAGTTAATGAAAAGTCACTTAGCCCCATCTGGTGATTACATCCGGAAAACCACGATTGCAAGATCTCCGTCGCCGTCACGGTGTCCAGGAAGTCACGTGTCTCACGAGGGTTAGGCTAACCCAAAGTGGCTAGCTGTTATGCTAGCGCTGGAGTGTTTTTAGCTCATGATTCCTGATTTTTTTCCAATCTCTCCCTGCTTGAACACAGCTGATTTCTTTGAAGGAGTAAATAACCGCTCCTGTAGAAAGCTATGAAGGCTGAGGAGACATTTCAACAGGTAGATTTAGCAGTTTAGAAGCAAGAACTATGGGCTATTTTATTTAATGCAGTGATTTAAAACGGACACCTGAGGGAGCCCAAAACAAGCAAAACTGCATATTATCACTTTAATGTTTCTTTTATCGGTTAATTGAGTTTTGACACATTTCTGCACTATAAATGTATTTGCAATTAAAGTTTTCTGTTCTAATAAAATGTTTAGGTAATATTTTTGGAATTATTATCATAATGTTGTAAATTTCACACAGAAACATGCTTATATTTTTATCTTCACAAAATAAAAATAATGATAACTTGAGTTTTCCATTTAGTTCCCTTGACTCAGATAAAAGCCGATGGTTGTAGTTCATCAATAACTAATCACAGTCAATAAATTCTCTCAGCCTTTTTATGGAGAGTCGAAAGCGACAAAATAAAATAAATAAATTATGCAATAAATAAATTATTAATTATTTACTTAAATGTGTCATTAATTATAAACAATTGATTAAATATGCCAAAACAAATACTTCATTATTAAATAGGGATGTAAGAAAATATCGATACTGCAATATATTGCGATATTTTCTGTCACGATATATCAATATTGTGATATCCGTATCGCGATGTTTGCTGTATCAAAATGTAAAGCAAAATATCTAGTTTTATTTTATTTAAAAAATAATAAAATAATGGAACCGATAATGATGACAGTAATTTTTGTAGTAAAATTAAAAGTATGACCGCTAGTTGGTGGCTGTTTTCAACTTCTTTGCTCGTTGAGTTTTTAAAATGCTGTGACAGTTTTTCTACTCTTAAATTATGTTTTAAAAATCATAATATATGGTCTTACTCATAGTATCGCATTATATAGCAATATATCATATCATCTGCGCTGTATCGCGACATACCGTATCGCCAGATTCTTGCCAATGCACACCCCTATTGTTAAAAAAATTATATATAACTATTTCATGATTTCATGGTCTGTCTGTGTTACTGCATATCATGAATTTAATCTGCCAAACTGACTCATCAAATTCAATGGGCGGAGCTAAGGCTGATAGCAAACATGGCAGCTCATGCCAATAGAGGACTTCTCTCAATTTGATGAGATATTTTAAGCCTAAAAGATAAAATATTTGCTAACCAAAAACCTGTGGTAAAACAGAGGAATTAAGAGGCACACTAGGTAGTTTTAGCACCCCCTAGTGTCCATTTATAATCACTGTCATGAGAACAAACTGATTCCCCCTCCCCCACTCTGTGCACCCGTGTTTTCAAACCAGGTTTAAGATTTTCTTTGTTTTTTGGAGGCTCCGCCACAATGAGAGACAATAGATCCCCTGAGTAGGTTCTGAGGTGTAAACATGGCTTGCCGTAAAGCACCAATGCTTCTCGTGAGATACGTGACTTTGTGAAACCTCGGGACAAAGGACCGCAGACTCTGAAGCTGCAAACGTGGTATTCTGATCCAAGCAGCAGATGGGGCTGAGCGACTTTTCATTAACCCTGTATTAGCACAGACTGGCTCAAGGAAAAGATTTAAAAATATAAATAAGTTACGTAGTGTGCCTTTAATGAGGAAGTTCCTCACTGTTTGATCAAGTTCTTGATCGCAGAATAACTTTAGAAGACGTGTTTCAGAGCTTCAGCTGTACCGGTGTTATGTGGAACTTCGTTCCCCCGTCAAAAAAGAATCCATTTTGTTCTTTGTTTGCAGAACAAACTCTGTAGTTTAAATTCTATCGCTTTAAGAAAACTGCTAAAAGAAAAGATCCAGTTTATTACGTCTGCTGTAGAAGTTCACACGTCTTATTGCTGAATATCACTAAAAAAGGTCAATTCTCCTGCGTTTATAGACGGGTGGGGACACAGTTTTCATGGAGTACGCATAATTTTTTTAAATGTTTTGGTTTGTTTATGAAAATAAATGTGACAAAAAATCAGTTTCAAGGGGAAATACTGAGTTTCTACTAAAATCATGTAATGCTTTTATGTCTGTGCACCACATTCTGACTCCAACCGTTAGTTTAGTCAGACAGTGACTTTATTAAAACATAACGAGAGAGAGAGAGAACTAATCATAATTTAAAATCTGTCAGAATCAACTGTTGTTGAAGCTACTTATAAGTACAGTTGTGGTTTTTTTTACTAAAAAGTAAAAAAAGTTGCAACTCTAATTATAATCTGATATTTCCTACTCAGCTTTGCATCTAGCACCACCTTTTGTCACACAAAGATCGAACTCTTTTTGTTTATTTGTTTGTTTACTGCGAGTAGGATGTGCTTCCATCCCTGCTTTCATGTGTCAGCGTGATGCTTAGTTATAAGAATGAACAAAGCAATGCAAATCGGCTTCAGCAACCCATAATGCACCATGGCTCACAGTCTGAAACGGCGTAATAGCAGTCTGAAATGCTTTGTGTTTGTTGGTGAGGAATTAGGAGTCAAACCACAGTATCGACAACAACATCCTGCAGCAAACGCTTGAGAAAAGGTCACTACTGTACCTCCGACAAGTCACCGCAGCTGCAGTCTCTGGTTTGTTTCATATGTCTTTACATTCGACTTTAAAATGTGAGGAAAAACAAGTCACCGTCCATTGCAACCCTGCAGATCTTCAAACACTGGAAGAAGAAGAAAAATGCAGGGAGATATTTGATGTTACGCTCAGCAAATAACTAGAAAAACCTATTTATTCTAACTTTTCTAGATAAAAAAACAAACAAACAAACAAATCAAAAATACTTTAATATTCCCAGATAAAAAAGAGATTTTTCAGGAATTCATTTAGTTTTTTTCAAAGAATCATTAAAGATTTAAATGCCAAACATACAAAAATGAAGAATTAAAATAAAAAGAACAAATACAGGAAGCACATAGATATCTGAATGCATCAGAGAGAGATTTAGTGAATATCTCCATATATCCAAACTAACATCAGCTGCAGGTATAACGCAGAAAATGAAGGAATTCTGACAAATCACAGCGACTTTGATGTGTCCCCTGACAAATCATTCAAAGCACTTTGTAATAAAACGGGTAAGTGACACAAGACGCTGACTTCTGAGGCCGTGGGATGATGGTGGCAGGTTTGAAGCCTGCTGGGACAACAACCTGCTTCAGGGAGATACTTTCTGTCTGCAACAACAGGATGCAGACTTTACTCTTCTGATGTCATGCCAATGCACTCTGCAATATTTCCACGTTTAGATAATGCAGATCTGAGCCAAGAGCTTTTACTTTCTTGTAGATTTGCCGGTTTAAAATATGTTGTAATATGTTTTTAAAAAGAAAACTGTTTGGAACAATTCTGTTCAGGTTTTTTAAAAAAATCAAAAAGTGGTATTTGTCTTACAAAAAGCCCACTAAATGTTCAATCGTAGTGTTTTTTGACCACTTCACTGAATTATTTGTTGTTGAGAAAGAAACCCCAAAGTATCTTTAGCCCATAGCTCATGAGCTGCAACTGTTGGAGACACAAAATTGAAAGAAAACATGTCCATGGAACATTTCTGCAACACGTTTTATTCATGGAGCATAAGATGTAATTGCAAACATTTTGCAACAGTCATGAAATTAATTTTGTCACAATTTAGTTGCAGTGTCTAAATATAGAATTTGCTTACAATCCCCTTCATTTTATGCACAATTTGATCCTTAATTCCATCCACAGTTTCCTAATTAGCCAATAGCTCACTGAGCTGCAGCTGTTTCAGAAAAAATTGTAAATGATGAATTGAGAGGGAGTCTCCAAAAAGTCGAAATATTTGAAAAAATTCTCAATTTCGTTGCATGTCAAAGGGCCTTGCTGCAGAGTTGCATTAATATTGAGCATTCACAGGACAAATTTCCTCTTAATAAAGCCACAGAGTCAAACTCTTTGCACGAAAAAATTTTGTGGCAGAAATGTGAGGAATGAATTGGAAGGGGTTGGTCACCAAATAAAAATGAGACAAAAATTAAGGGAAAATTAGGACATATTTCATGAGTAAATTGAGATGAGTGTGACTATTTTTTTGCATATGCTCCAAATTACCTATCTATATACATTAAATGTGTTTCAAAAGCGTCACACACCAATTCAGCATGTAGATCTTTGTGCCTCCAACTAATCACAATGCAGTGCTGATTATTTTTCTTGCACTTAACTATCAACGTGTCTCAGATGAGTTCCAGGCCCGCTCAAAGACTCTCTCAAGAACAACTTTTATTCATTTGTCTTGAAAAGCTTTATGTTTAAAATTCAAACAACATGACGACGAGGCCCTGCAACTAACTGGAGGAAATTGAGAATCCCTGCAAAAGTTTCAAAACATTTTAGAAACTTCCTCATAATTTGTACTTTGTTGCCAGCCGTCATGAAAAAAAAAAAAAAAAGCATTCTCATCTAAACTTACAAATATATTTTCAACAATTACTGTGCATGCTATAGGAGCAGTCTCTCATCTTTATCCCTCCACTGCTCATCAGACTTAAAAGTTTCTTGGGGTGGCAAGGCCACAACTTTATGAGCACTTATGACCCCCAACAGACCTGCAATGATAAACAAGGGGATGGACACTTCTACATGACATTGGAAAAGGAAGCCAGTGAACCATAGCAGCTTCATTAACACCGGTACATTAACTGTAAATCCAAGCAAAGCCAGAGAGAGGCCTCAACTGCAGCTCGCGAGGGTCAATCTGCAATAAAAAGCATCCTTTTTTCACAGCCTGCGGCAGAGAGATTGGAGACCTCCCTCTCCTCTTCGAGCCATTAACTTCCTCTTTTTTTCATAGCAGGCAGAGGGACCAGTAACTGAGCTCCCATAATCCTGAGCATTACCTTCACCTGACCTTCATTGGCCCAAAGAAAGAGCAAGGATGTATGAAATGATGGGACAGCTGAAAAGAGACTGCAGCTGTTAAAAGATCATTCGGTAAAGGGAAGGTGAAAAGAGTAAGTGAGACTTCCAGATTTCCTTCAAGTTGCGTAAATGTTTCACAGTTTTAAAGGAAAGTCGTCTGAAGGACGGAGATTAATGCATCACAGCGGCCGGCCACACTCAGTCATGGAATTCTGATCGAGGTGGGAATTTTGCAGCATTGCATGACAAGGATGTTGCAGCAGAATGCCTTTAACAACATTAATATTAATATTAAGGTAATATAGTTATTTATTCAAACATGTCTCAATTTGTTTTAGATTTTTTTTGTTTGGTTTCAGTTAAGTTTAGTGCGACTAATGTATCTTTGATGATAAATAAGTGAAGGAAAACATCAAAAATATCTTTAAAAGACTAATTTATTTTAAAAGTTTGTCTTTTGTTGAGTAAACTGAACAGTAATACGAAGTGTTTTTCCTTCACTGTCACACGCAGGTTAGTTATTTGACCTGCAAAAATGTTTTTAAAGATTTGAGGGAAAATTTAGATGTGGAGAAAAATGAGCTTTGAATTTGAAAACGGTTTGCAAAATGTTTTATGTTTTGGCTGATTTGAAGCTGAATTTGCTTAAAAAGATCAATGTTTTTATGTCTATACAAAGCTGATGAGTGCACTTTACTTTTGCTGAAAGGACTCAGAAAGTCTGCTGAGCTTTTTTTTTAAAAGAAGAATGTAGCTTTTATCTTTATGTTGAACGTTTATGGCTACAGATCAGACTTATTTTTACTGTTCAGGTTCAGGTGTGCATGTTTTTACTTTTTTACTTCCGGATTCTGTTGAGAGCGGTTGCACTTTTCCTTCTCTCCCTTGTGTGTTACTTCTGCAGCTGTTTTTTGTCTTCTGAGCAACTTCCTCATTCCGTCTGGTTAAATATTTTAAATTTTCTTGACATAGCTTTGGTTTGCTGGCTTCTCAACATTATGGATACAATTTTTTTACAGTCTCAAAACGGAGGAGGGGACTTCGCGGCTGACTGAGACAAGAGCTGTGGGGTTCGCAATGGATCAAATTGTGAATCTTGCAAGTCTGTCTGGAGACAGCTGATGATCAGGTGCATGCTCACTGGAATCTGCATGGGCCTGGTTTATCAGAAAATAACGGAGCTAACAGGTGTGACTGACAGGATTCCTGTGCTTCGGGGGGGGGCTGATGCTTTGAACACTGAAACGTTCGCAAGGACTGAGTTGTCTCGTAGAAGTGTCTGCAAACAAACTCTGGTGAGAAGCAAATTACGATCGATGTGTCAAACTACACGGATCAGGTGGGATGGCCGGGATTTGGACTTTGGAAGGGATGAAGCCAGTGAAACCGACATTAAGGCGGCTGAAACAAACCTGCTCCAAAACACATTCTACTATCTAATCTGGTGACCCTGAGGAGTACAACCCCCACTCAACAGAGTGAATGAAGCTGCTGCTCAGCCCCTCTTTTATGCGCTCATCCTAACTTCTCCTCCCTCTATGCTGGGAGTGAAGGACGGTCAGCTGAGTGTCTTTGCTGGTGGTGGAGATCCTGACCCGCCCACCCTCCCTTTTCTTACTTTTTCTTCTGCTCCCATTTTTTTTTCCTTTTATTGTTTTGCACAAATATATTAAAGTTTGCCCCAATATTCTTCTGGCCAAGATTTTAGCTTTTTACCCAAGTCATTATCTCACATAATCTCATATTTTACAGTGTAGCTCCCCTGCTGGTACCCCCAAATTTCTGTTATGTTTTTTATTTTCAATGTTTTCTCTGTTTTTTTTGTTTGTTTGTTTGTTTTTGTTGTAAACCGCTTTGTGATGTATCTGTGAAAGGACCTATATAAATAAACTTTACTTACGGAATTGTGTTACATTTTTGTGCTCAAATGGTTTAGAAAACTCAATACCAGATTGTTTTTTCAACACAGATCAGACAAGAGGTTGATCTTCGGAATGGCTCGAAAATCTTTAAAACTTGAGTGTAAATTTCCATCTTGCCATTTAAGTTTGTTTGTGTTCAGACCTGAGGATTAAAGACGTCCCAATTTTGTTTTGCGATGTTGGAAATGGGAATGAGTTGAAGCTATTTGGCTGAACAAACATGGAGCCATCTTTAAACAGCACAGTGTGAGCAGCAATATCATATTTTATGGTAATGTTTTAGCACCACTGAAGTTATTCCCATGTACAACATTTGGTGTCATACTGTAGCTGTGTCCCGTTTTGTAGAGGAAACCTTAAACCACTACTGCTGCTGACTTTGAATTAAGTGAACTTCCAGTCAAGGAAATGGAATCGACCCCAAACCTGCAGCTTGGCTGCACCTGTCATAATTCACATGATGATTCTGACTCATTTTAAGCATGCAGATGAAAGACGGCAACCTATCCTTCATTACTTTTACTTTTGTGACTTTTAAAGGAGTTTTGGCCTGCCTGAAGCATGTTGCTCTCTGTGAGGTCCTGCTATAGAGACACAGCAGGCCACAGAGCACTTTGTTTGATTACAAACTCCCACGCGTATAAAAGGAGCATGCTGGAAAAAAGGCATAAAAAATGGAATGAAAAAGTAATTCGGTTGGGGTCCTTAAGGGGAAACATGGACGTCCTGCAGGGAGGATACGCCGAGTCCCTCAGCACAACAAAGCACTTTGACTTCCAGTTGCACTGCTCACCTTGTGTTTACACAGACAAATGGATATGCATTAGTGGAAGTCGTGTGTTTGTTTGAGGGTGGTGTGAAACGAACCCCCCTGTTGATTTTTGAAATGTAAAAAATAAAACGACTCAACCGGGCAAATGTTTTGCCCTTTAGGATTCTTTTTTTAACACCCACTTCTTTCAGAGAAAAAGACTTCAAGAACACATTGCATCACTCCTTATTATGTTCGGCTTTCATTCCACGCCTTTATTGTGTTTTTACAACCCATAAATTCATTATGGCCCTTTCAGTAAATGCAGGGCTCAAAGGATGCATACTCCCCGGCCTTCTATTCAGCTTAATATTCCGTTGTTCAGTAGCGTTCTTTTTCATGCATCAGTCCAAGAGCCTTTTAGCTCTCAGCTTGTTAAATTCCTGATGGACTTTTTTCTGACACTGAGATAAGAATGACTGCTTCATAATGACCTTCACTTTTAACATATTGGACAAACACAATGTGGGACTATAAAACAGCCATGTTTTTTATTTTTCACATTTTCAGTGGCAACCTGATGAACAAAGATGTCTTTTGTACTTACAGAAAAATATCTGATTAGGTACCACAATGGTGGATTCTTCCTTTTGTGAATAAAACACCCATAATGAAAGATTCTCCTCCATCCTTCCTCGGTGTTTTATTGCCATTTCTTTAAATATGACAGAGGTTTTTTTTCAGTTTTACATTTTCAGATTTTATCTCATTATTCATTATGCCTCCTGGCTGGATATTATCCATACAGTAACATAATTGCGATTATTGCAAGCATTGATTTTCTTTGTAGACATGCGGTAGCAGAGCACAGCATCTTCAATAATAAAGAAAAATAGTACAGTATTCACCATATGATCCAAATAAAGCATTTAACCCTTTATGGCTCACACTGGAATAGCCTGTGGAGTGTTTTATTATCATTAGTCAGAATTTTCTACTTCCTTCATCCATTCAGTTTTAGACTCTTTTTTTTTTAAACAAAGGATCATTTCAGATTTTTGTTTTTCTGTTGATCTCATCAAACAGAATCAAGAACATATACGGTAAGTCTTAACAATAAACAAAATGTGTTCAATTTTAAATAGGAAAAAACTGCTAATTATATGTGATAAAGTGAACATGTTAGCTTAAATGTTACAAATTTGGTGCCTTAAAGCACATGTTTGAACTTATTATGACCTATTTACCTAAAAGAATTTTAGTTAAAAGGTTAAATATAAATAGAGGGAAAGTAGGTTTGTGTTGAGCTCCCTGATCAAGCTGCATTCAGGACAAACCTTTCATCATAAAGTGTATTTTACCCTTTTTCATATTTCTAAATCTTTTCCTTGATCCAGTCTGTGCTAATCTGACTTTTTACAGGTTTAATGAAAAGTCACTCAGCATCATCTGCTGCTTGGATCCAGAATACCATGTTTATAACTTCTAAGTCTCCGGTCCGGTGCCCTAAAGTCTCACAAAGTCACGTATCTCACGAGGGCTAGGCTAACCCAATGTAGCTAGCTGTTATGCTAGCTCCGGAGTGTTTTTAGCTCATGATTCCTGATTTTTTTTCCATCTCTCCCTGCTTGAACACAGCTGATTTCTTTGAATGAGTGATGAGCCGCTCCAGTAGAAAACAATGAGGGCTGAGGAGACATTTCAACAGTTAGACTTAGGGGTTTCTGAGCAGAGACGATGCTAACATTTTTACGACAGTGACCTAAAACAGACACTAGGGGGAGCTAAAGAACATGCCTTTAAAATATGTATATAAGGTGGATATGTGGACTCATCTGATCTGTTTTTGTAAAAGTCAAAACAGAATCTGTCAGAAGTTGCTACCATTCAAAATCAACACTGTTGTTTTCAACTAAAACCTCATATCTCCATTTTCTTCTCTTTAATGTTCTTAATTAATCAGCTCTATTGGTCATGTTTCACACATTTCTGTGGTTTTATCAATAGATTTTCAAAGAAAAGTGTCAATAAGAGCTTGTGAAGATGTGACCTCTCACAATTTGTTTGTAAAAAATCTGAAAAGTTGCATTTTTGGAGATACAAGGTTGTTGCTGACAGTGATTTTATAAAGCAGCAGTTTTTAACGTTAAACTCCATTTATCCATTTTCTGAAGCCGCTTCATCCTCCACAGAGGGAGCTGGTGCCAAACTCCAGTATGGAGCGAAATAGAGGGGACACCCTGGAGAGGTCACCAGTTCACAGCAGGGCCACACAGAGACGAACAACACAAACAATCACACTATGACAATTTATGGTTACCAATTAACCAAACAGTCATGTTTTTGGTCTGTGGGAAGAAACCAGAGCACCCAGAGAGAACCAACACATGCATGGGGAGAACATGCAAACTCCATGAAGGGAGGATGCCGAGCTGGGGAAGTGAACCCACAACCTCCTTGCTGCGAGGCAACAGTTAAGCTCCAAGAAATAAAACTAAAGCAAATCACTGAGAAGCTGAGTGTTTATGAATTTGATGATGCGGTAAATGTTTTAGATAACCAGTTAAAAACATTTGTCTCAAAACGTAAAGATAGATTACCGTCACCCTGCAGAAAAGAGGAATGGATTTGAGAATGAAAGATTCCTGAGTGCTGAGCTCAGCTGTTATCTGTCAGGTTGAATACTGAAAGCTAATGTTAACGTTTCGGCTAATTTTGATGCAACTTCAAATATGCATGCCCTTTAAAATCAGCTGCATTAAAAACACCACAAACCACAGATTATATAAAAGCATTTTCCTGCTAAAATCAGATTCTCAAAACATCAAGGAATTTAAACCAGGTTGTTTAGCTGGTATTCTGACATTCTGAAGGTTTTACTGCTATAAACATCTCAAAACCTAATATTTTTCATGACCTGTAAATGCAAAATCTTTTAATAGTAGTAGAATTTTTCTGCAGTTAAAATAATGTCAAAATAATGATAATAAATCCAACTTAGAGGGTCATAATTCATGAAATGTGTTTTTAAAGGTCATTATAGTTATTGATCTGACCATACACCCAACTGAGGAAGTCTGTTTTATTGTCATAAAAACATATTTTTCTCTAAAGTCTTTAATATATTTGATGCATCATGAATGCATGCACCATTTGGGCCCCAGTAAAGCTCTGTATTTCTCTGAGCCTCAGTGTGATGTTAATAAAATGACAGCAGTAGATGAGCAGAACCACGGCACCCTCTGCAGGAGAGCGGTGGGGAGATGAGACCCATTTTCACTCCTCTATTTTATTCATATTCCCAGAAAGAATATATATAAAAATGATACATTACCACCAGTTCTCCCAATTCAGGCAACAAAAGATAACAAAAAAAACACAAGTTGGTGCTTTGTCAGCGTTAGTTCTCTCTCTGCATCTCTTTCTGTTTCTGTTTTTGTCCTTGTTGTTATTATTGTGTACTCTGAGTTGAACTCAGTGAGCTCAGATGAAATATAAACTACAATTTTAAAAGGTGCTCCTATATTCTGCAGCCCGTCTGCGAACAGGAGCTTCACGGTAAATATCGGCTCGCTGGTTTCACAATCCTGATCATTTACAGCAATCCCTATTGTTGCTGTGCCACGATCGCACAATGGAAGCCTCAACCCTGCAGCCGTGCACCGACTGTAAGATAAATACGCTGCGCACAGTCGGCTTTAGACATGCACGGAGAAAAGCTTTCCTGACACACACACAAAGCACTTTAACTGCATGTTACAGCCACAGTGACAGAAACGGTGATTCACACTGACATCGAGGTTTTTTGTGTCCGCTGAAAATACCTGATGATGATTAAAAATCTGCACACTTCAACAATAAAAGTAATCTTGCTCCAGATATAGTCTCTCTCTGTCTGTCTGTCTGTCTCATCAACCCATCGCTCGCACAAAAAAGAAAAATGCACTAACTGAAGGAGACACACAGGCTTCAGTTCCAATGTGGAGCACATCAAAACCACAGAGGGTGGTATTGCACAAATTCTCTGTAATACTCATGCAATCAATCACATTTCTTTATCTCTTTCTGCTCTATTCCTTCCCCTTCCTTTGACACGACCATCGTTTGAAACACAGCTACAGCTCTGCACTAAATTCTATGAAAAAACCATAAAAGGTTATTGTTGGAGCTAAGCAAGATGAATGGGAAACTGAAAGAGGCTTTTTAGTCCTGGTGCATGTGTGACAAAAAGTGTCCAGAGCAAGAAAAAAACTGAGCTGAAACACATGTGTTCAGCACAAAAGACAGAGTGGGAGGTTCAGAATGAGAGGTAATGATTTCTCCTCTTGGTGGGATGCTGCCCCATACAGAGCTGATTAATTCAGACAAAGAACTAAAGAACAGGTCGTCGTCTTCAACCTTTAACCGACGCAAACAGTTGCTTTACTCCTTGTAATCCCTTCATTAGTACAGAAACTGTTTGTGCATTTGTTTTCCTGATTCTTCAAATAGTTTCTGCAGCAGAAAGCAAACAAATATCACTTGACCAAGAAAAAGGAGGCAGAAAACAGCAAAGCTCTCCTGGATAAAGTAATAAAATACAGTATATCATGGTGACACTGTGCATATTCAGTTCAAATAGGACACAGGTGCCTTGAATTCATCACAAACAGCAGAGATGCTGCAAACAATGCTAAAATAATACAAGCCCTGTTGGAAATTTTAAATCAGAACTACAGTAATAAAACAACATATAACAACTGTTTGATATAGTCCAGAAGACTGGTCCACATCGAGGAGATGCTGTGGTAAAAACGTCATCTGGAGCAAAATATCAACATAATAATCTTATAAATATACAACAAATATTTTATTAAGTTGAAACTGGGTCTATTTTAATCCACAGCCCTATTGTTTTTCACTTTTTGTTTGTTCTTGTGATTAATACCAGAAATGAGTGCAACCTGTGGCTAATTTATGCCAATTTCATGCTAAACAGATGTTTTTTTTTTTCATTTGACAAAAATAGGGCAGAATTGCTTAACTTAAATAAAGATTTTTTAAAGCATTTTGTTGTTTTTTAATTTAGCCTTTAGTTTACTAGAAATATGAGATTCCAAATCCCTGTTTTATGGAGGTCCAGGCCCAGACAGCAGCAGAATTTCCACATTAAAAACATCTTCAATCAGACATAAAGTTTTTGCAAAGGATTTTGCTAAAAAGCTGCTTTTAAAATGGCCCATAATCAGTAATTCAGCTTAAAGGCACACTTTGCAGTTTAGCTTGTTTTTAGCACCCCCCAGTGTCCGTTTTAAGTCACTGTTGTGAAAACGTTAGCATTGTTTCTGCTAAGAAACCCCTAAATCTAACTGTGTAAATGTCTCCTCAGCCTTCATAGCTTTCTGCTGGAGCGGTTAATCACTCATTCAAAGAAATCAGCTGTGTTCAAGCAGGGAGAGATGGAAAAAAAAATCAGGAATCATGAGCTAAAAACACTCTGGAGCTAGCATAACAGCTAGTCACATTGGGTTAGCCTAACCCTCGTGAGATACGTGACTTTGTGAGACTTCAGGGCACCGGACCAGAGACCCAGAAGTTACAAATGTGGTATTCTGGATCCAAGCAGCAGATGGAGCTGAGCGACTTTTATTAACCCTGTAAAGGGTCAGATTAGCACAGACTGGCTCAAGGACAAGATTTAAAAAAAGGGAACGTTATAGTGTGCCTTTCAGGAGACAGAGATGCAAGTAATTTAAAGACGCTTTCACGTCTGAAGAACAGTTTACATTATTTGTCCATCTGACCTGATATAGTTCCAGGTTCTTTTAGGAGACAAAAAAAAATAAATAAATAAAGAGCTTCAATCATTGGTGTCTACATTGGATGCTTTTATCTCATCACATTTAGACTAAAGTTTAAACTTTATACTTTTTATCTTAAAGTCTGTCCAGAATGATGCAGCAAGGCTTTGAACAAACAAAATCAATCATTTTACTCTTTTTACAACGGCTGCTCTACATTTTAGAATCTATTTAAAATGTCTTGACTTCAGAGCTGTGGCGCTCCAGCCTTCATCTCTGAACTTTTAGCGCTCTACACTTCTTCTCTCAGTCAGCTGTTAGTTGTTCCTTTGACTCATTGAAGACCAGAGGAGGCAGATGGTTTAGAGCAGTGACCCCAAGTTGTAAAATGCGTTGCCTCTAATTGAACTTTTCCCTGAATCTATTGTATTTGTTTGAAGCCGCTGATCATTTAAACAGGCTTTTAACTAGATTTTGGCTTCACTCTTTTATCTTTTGATTTAAGCTGTTGAAAAAAATCTATGATGTCAGGATAAGTTTTCTTTTATGAAAAATCCCAAAAATTGGTAGACCATTACCTGTTTGATCTCTTTATCCATTTAATGAAATAATCTTCTGCTTTCTTTGATCTCAAAACATATTAATGACATGGTAATGCTTGTAAATATTAAATATGATCAAACTGATGGCAACTATCAGCCAGTTAATTAGCTCATTAAACTTATCTATAATCTAAAGTTTTCAATAATAATGTTAAAAGTTTATTGGTGTGAAAAAAAGAAGGTTTTAGTGTTTAAAGGTGTTTACAGTCGATTTATCCAAGAGCAGGAGAGATGGAGCTACAGCAAACAGCGCTGACATGAACGCCTCAGCAGATTAACTGTGAGAAGTATGACAGAGCAATGTAACGGCCATGATGCACACTGACGTGATTATTTTGGGATGTCAGCACGAAGCCAAACAGGAAATGACTCAGCCAGTCATCGTGTAGGGTGAATGATGCTGATGTCCATTCATCCTGGGACAGTAGACTATACCAGACATCTACATTTCCTTAAATTCTGAGTTGGAGAGGACAGCTTTTTCTCTCAAAATATCTACTTCCTGCTTTATATAAGCTTGGAAACCCACCAAATGAGAAAGCTTGATGCTTTAACCACCTTTACTGCTTCTTTTCAGCTCCAACGAACACAAGTCCCAATTTATATTCTTACTGTTCCTCCAGATCTGGCTCCTTATCTAATCTCAAAGGCTGTTTTCACACATAAACGCCAGAAAATGCAGATAATCAAGTTGCCCTTTCGTGCACTTCCTGGTGGGAGATTCCCCACCTGGGACGTGTTTTCACAACCGGAAAAACTCTGAGAAAAGCGAGCACCAGGCAGTGTGTTTCCTTTAACGGTGCATCAAGAAAATTGGATGAGGCCTTTAATCTGTAATGGTTCTTGGTTGTGTGTAAATACCAGCATTACATGCAGGCGTAGCCACAGCATTGACACTTAAATGGAGAGCATTACACAGGCCAGTGGGAAGGAGTTGAAGCAGCAATGATTATCAGCACGCACTCCTGCACGGCGTGAATTCTCCAGGGACTTACCTGCTGTATTCACTCATGGTTTCACTTCCCTTTTCTTACTAAGAAGCTAAAAAAAAACAGGCTAAACTGTTATTGATATTTGTTTTTAGACATGAAGCCCCTTCAGAAAAATGTAAAGAATATTAAGGGCTGCTGAGCAGAGAAAGAATAGCCCAAGTTTCAGTCACCTTGTCTAAAACTCATGATGAACTGACAGCTTTGCCCTTCAGCTCGGCCTCCTCTTCATCCTGACAATCTGCCTGTCGGTTTTACACTCGATTTTCCCTTCACCTGCAAACAAGACAGAGCGATGTTTAAACCTAATTGTTGTCCCTCCTACCACTTTAGTACACTTTGCATTAAAAATGAAGTCAAAACTCTGACTGACCTTCAGACCAGTGGCTATAACTCTGCTTGTTTTTAGTTTAAAACAAAAGTTTAATTTTAAAGAAACGATTGCAAACTTTTGTTTTTAGATCATGAATGCAGTCTGCTCCACGTCCCAAATGGCAGACTCATAAATGTCCTGCTACTCGAGGTAAATTTCACCAGAACTTTCATCCGTCTCCTGCAGCTGGAGGGCAAAAGTGAATGAGTTCATGTATGTGGTTTTGGCTGGGTGTGGCCCTAACCCCATGTAGGCCTGGCTCCAGCGCAGAACTCTAATACACTGGTTTGTTATCATTGAACTGCTCTTTGTCACATCTGCACCAAGGAACAATTTGCCAAAGGACCAGGGAAACAGTGCTGCAGACAGCTTTGATCCTATAGCATCATTAGGGCACTCAAGCTCCTTCACCATGGTGTCATTTCAGGATTCTGATGTCCTCAAATCACAACCTTCATTTTCTCCTGTGGAGGTTTGCAGCCGAGTGTGAAGCAGCTGGAATTTTATCTCCAAATCTGAGACCATGGTTCTCAACTGGAAAAGAGTGGACTACCAACTGCAGGTTGGAGAGAGGTCAAAGATCATCCGCTTTTGGGAAAATTTGAGAGAAGTAGGCTCAGGTGGTTCAGGCATTTGGTCAAGACAACTTTCAGGGGGGTGTGTTTCTAACGTGTCCTGCTGGGAGGAGACCCTAGGACCAACCATGGACAGGTGGGAGGAGTTAAAACTCTAAGCTGGTCTGGAAGCATCATGGGGTTCCACCCGAGGAGCTGATGGCTGGGATGAGACGGGTCACTGATGCAGTTCATGTAACCATTATGACAACTTTACTGATTCATGTCCAGATGAGTTGAATAAAGAACTCTCAAAGTGATTCCAAACTTTTAAGCAGGCCTTTATTAAACTTTGACCCTTATTCCACAATACTTATCTAAAACATGTTGGGGTTTGTTTGTTTTTTTTTTGCTCATTTGTTTTTAATTTCATTTAATAGACTTTAATTATGTGGTCAGGTATTAATAAGCAATTTGTTATGAAAATAATCTTAAAATTAAAGGAAATCTTTGACTTACCAAGTTAATAAGAGATAAAACTTGTTGAAGAAAACTGTCACCTCCCATTGAAACGTCTAATCCTTTGTTTATGCAAAGGATGTTGATTAGTGCGGTCATTCTCAAACTGTGGTACACCAGCACCCCCTGGTGGTACATGAAGAACCCAACCCTTTTTTAAATAAAAAATTTGTTAACTAGAATAGTAAATATTTTTAATAATTAAGCGTTTGTAAAGTGAGGTGGTCTAATTTGAGCTTATTTTCACGATTATTAAAGTTTTTTAATTAAACTATATTTATTAAGGATGTGCTACGTTGTTGTCCAAATGCCGGATGGGCTAACAATTCGTGCACCACAGATTAGCAAGAGTTAACACTAAAAATACATCAAAGTCATTGTCCGCATGGCTCAAAAGTGGTGGATTTACAAAAAGATCTGATGTGGCCAGAACAACTAACAGTAGAAAACCAAGATAATGAGCGTGAATCTCTTACAAATGCAGGCCGCAACAACGAGAAAGAAATCGATGTGGTGCAGACGAGCAAAAAAAAACAAACATGCAAAGTGACAAGAGAATATTACGGAGCCCGTCTCATGACATGGTGGAAAAATAAATAAATTGTGGCCACGAAGTAACTATAACGTGCGCACGAAATAGTATTTCGTTCCCACAAAATATTAATTCGTGCGAACGTTAAACATATTTTGTTCCCACGAAATAATAATTTGTTCCCACGAAATATTAATTTGTGCGAACGTTAAACATATTTCATTCCCACGAAATGATAATTTGTTCCCACGAAATAATAATTCGTGCGAACGTTAAACATACTTCGTTTCCACAAATTACTATTTTGTGGGAACGGAATAGTATTGATGATAGTATCCCTCAGTACATCCTCATTTCTATCTGCACCAGCCGTGATAACGATCTACCCACTGATGTTTGTCATGAGCTGTATGACTTGTTACACAACTTTCAAACTTTCTGCCACACGTTTTGTTGCGTGGAGTGGTAAACTCGTGTTTCTGCAGGACGCGCAGCCCTGCACACAAATCATGGCACTTTTAAAGTAGAGCTGATTGATAAAGGGCACACGGTATTTTAAACATAAAACCAGAGTCCAATAGCTCCACCAATATCCAGAAATCACTGAAATGTCCCCAGTAATTCTTCTATCAGGGTGCAGACAAAGAACTGCATCCAATAATACGTGCAGCCACAGCTGACCAGTGCTGCCCTGCTGTGCGTGGAGTCCAGCCCGGGTCCCACGAATTAATAATTCGTGCGCACGAAAAAGCTTTTTGTGGGAACAAATTACTATATCGTGGGAACGGTGTAACTATTTCGTGGCCACAATTTATTTATTTTTCTACAGTGTCATGAGACGGGCTCCGTAGCATATGATTTGAAAGTTAGGATTTTTCTTATAATCATTCTTTTTTTATATAAAATATGTGTTGATGTGGAAGTAAAAACATGATAACATTCAAACTATAGCCTACATAATCCAGTTTTTTTTTTTTTTTTTACCTTTACAGTAAAATTCCTGCACTAAAACAGTCAAATGTTGCACTATTTTAATATCCAACATCATGGTGGTACTTGAAGATCCAATAGGTTTTAGGTGGTAAAAAAGTTTGAGAACCACTCGATTAGCGCAAATGCAAAGACATTGTAACTCATCGTTTGCATGATGGGTTGAGGACAACTCAAAAAGCTTTAAAGCTCCATAAAATAAGATTCTGGCTCCTCATTGGTGGAGGAGAATAAGAATGAGGACAGAACAGCACAGCTTGTCCTACATCTCCTGTTTTCAGACTCCATTTAGGAAACGTCAGCACTTCCTAATGTCTCCGCTCATTCAGAATGCCATTTGTACAGCAGCATGGAACAAATACATTAGATGGGTTGACTCTTTATTTTGTCTCCTAATAACCTTCTACATCAGGTGGAAGATGAACTTTTAAATTAGATTCATGAAAGATTTATATCCTATACCACGAATGCAGCTTTTGATTTGCAACAAAGGCAAATGTGCTTTCAAATCTGTGGCTTTTATTGTTTGTATTTTTACAAAGTATACCAGTGGGGAAGTCTGAGAGTGAA
Organism: Callopanchax toddi; assembly: GCA_006937965.1. Classification (NCBI taxonomy): domain Eukaryota; kingdom Metazoa; phylum Chordata; class Actinopteri; order Cyprinodontiformes; family Nothobranchiidae; genus Callopanchax; species Callopanchax toddi. The sequence goes on from SSNR01000037.1 coordinate 2,235,868, forward strand.
AAGGTAGAAACCTTAGGGAGTCAATGGCTAAAAAGAAACACTAAAAGGAACAAAAAAAAAAAAAAGAAAGGCGCCAGGGAAAGTTACCAAGGCAGCAGGAGCAGCGGACGACTTAAGAGGCTGTTCGATCTGTCACTAAAGTGCTGAGATGTTCAGCTAAAACTCTAAAAAGTCCCTCAGACGGTTTCCAGAGATAGAAATAAAATGCTGCACAACGAAACTCCCAAATCCTTGCTCTTCTTCAGATTTGAACTCCTGTACTTCACCGATGTTTGATTCGATCAGCAGGTTGCAGCACAAACCCCATCACACGGCCGACTTGGACACACTGGTTCTGACCTTTTCACAGCCTGCGTTTGGACTCGTCACAGCACGAAAAGCACAATTGACCTTAGAAATGTTCCTTTTAGTGCCCCAGTTGACCTTGACAAAGGACCAGCATGCACGACAGCAGGACTATCACTTAAGATGAGCCATCATTAAAGCACCTGTGGGTTTGCTGTTCTGACAGGAAAATGTCAGCGATGAAGAATTTTCCATCAGGGCACAAACTGACAGGATATCACAAATTCAAGCGTTCAGTTTGTTTGTTTTTCTCCTGCAGAGGCTACCTAAGTCTTGTTTTGGACTTATGGATCCGTTCGATGTTTTTACAGGTTTTCCTTTGAGTCCTGTTCTGTTGCTTTTTGAGCTCTCTGAATAAACACAATTGATCTTTTTACATTTGATGTTTAGCATGAACAGCTCTCTGATCGAAAAATGGGTTTATGATATTTTCCTGAACCCCCCTCCCCCTTTTAACCAGTCGTTCTGTCCTTTAGTTTAAACGCTCTAATTTCCCCGCAGACCACAAGTCACAAATAAATCTGGTCAGTATTCAAGCTGGCGGCGTGTGCTTAGAATATCAAACATCTGTCGAATCCCACTTATACTGCTTCCAAACAGGCAGTGAGGATTGATGGAACTAGAACCAAACTGCCAAGCGATCACATTAAACCGCAATGATGTCACTTATTTTCACCCTGTCTGACATATTTATCTGATCTGCAGTTTAATAACACACACTTCATCATAACTGTGATCACATGGGCAGCTGATGCTCCACATAAACATAATGAGGATTGATTAAAGATGACAACATGTAGTGTTATTGACTTGATGGTCACTGGACAGCTGTTACAATCAGTTCATCTAATGAACGGCTTTACAGGATTAATTGTTTGTTCGACTAAACATTTCATTGAGGTTGTCCATCTGATGCAAATGATATTATTATGTAGTAAAACCACATGGGTTCTTGATGAGCAGGGCTCAGAAACTATTCATTCAAATGCACCGGTAATAAAACATTCTGTCAGCTCAGCTGGAGCGATAACCGCGTTCGTTCTCCAAGAATGGAACTAAAAGAAAAGAAGAGAAAAAGTCTTTCATTTATAATGAATACAGGTCACTTTTCATTAAAAAGCTATGAATAAAACCACAGGTAGATGTGAGTAATTAAAGGTGCTATAGGTAAGTTGCAAAACAAATGAGCTCAAAATGTCTTTTCTTTTCATGCCTCTTAACAAGAAAGTATAGCTGTAAATATATTGTGATGATTAAAAAAATAACTAACTAAATTCATAAGGTGGTTCCCTCGCAGTTCCCTAAAAACCTCAGCCAATCAGACGTTTTGGACCGAAAGCAACTATTGGACAATCCGGCTGTCTGTCTCGCCGAAGCACCTCACTTCTGCACTTCCTTGGATCCTCCATCTTTCATTTTCACTTTATTATAGAAGACAGTAAAACCAATTAAAAACAGTAAAAAAATTAAAAAAAACAAGTTAAAAGCAAAAATCATTATAAAATCAATAAAAATCAAATTAAAACCATCAGACTAAAAGACCTGAAACACTCATACCTAATCCCTCCATTAATGCGTGCTGGAGCATTTTTCAGCTGAACATCCCAGAAATGAGAGAAAGACAGAAACAGCCGGCTGTTATGCTGCATTCCATTTACCTCGGAGGTCGGAACTCGGAATGACATCACACCTGAGTTACAAGCGTTCCAGTTTGCAAAGTCGGAAAAGCTGGGATACCAGAGTATTAAGTAATTTACAGTTTTATTTCTTCTCGTGTTTGGTTCACACACAAACACATTGCCATTGTTGCCTTTGTTAGCAGCACACATTCAAAACTAATTAATTAGATCATGCAAACACTCTGAAATTGTTAAGAAACACAGCATTACACGTAATTCTGAACGTAGACGCAGCCAAACAAGCAGATCTTGCAAAATAAATATGTTTTCACTACATTCAACTGTTATTATGAGGAGCCGCCATGCTTTTCCCCAAAGTCGGGACTCCAAAAAACCTCAGACTTTCCGAGTGGGAAGTCCGACTTCAGATGGCGTTCCAGTTGATTTTTCAAACTCGGAACTTCCGAGGACAACTGGAACGCAGCATTAGCGCTTCAATTTTGAGTCCCAAAAAGAAAAACACCTTTTCAGCTAGCAGAAAACAAATATTTATGAAGAAATATGAACATTATGAAAAATGGAGACACAAAGTTTAGGCCCGACTGAGATGACGTTCACATGCAGCAGTTTAAATCTACTTGTGATAAAATGTGCATAAGAAGCTGAGTGGTCCCCTTGCAGACAAATGTGCACATAGAAAAGTTTTTTGCTTTTTTCCACAGATTTGTGATTGTGTTTTAATGCTTTGCATCATCAAGATTTAACAAGGTTCATAAATGTTCTGCTACAGGTTATTTTCTTTTTAAAGTGATAATATGCAACTTCTTCATATTTTTAAATCTTTTCCTTGAGCCAGTCTGTGCTAATATGACCCTTTACAGAGTTAATGAAAAGTCACTTAGCCCCATCTGGTGATTACAGCCGGAAAACCACGATTGCAAGATCTCCGTCGACGTCACGGTACCCAGGAAGTCACGTGTCTCACGAGGGTTAGGCTAACCCAAAGTGGCTAGCTGTTATGCTAGCGCTGGAGTGTTTTTAGCTCATGATTCCTGATTTTTTTCAATCTCTCCCTGCTTGAACACAGCTGATTTCTTTGAAAGAGTAAATAACCGCTCCTGTAGAAAGCTATGAAGGCTGAGGAGACATTTCAACAGGTAGATATTGGCGTTTAGAAGCTGAAACGATCTGGTAACTTGTTTAATGCAGTAATTTAAAACGGACACCAGAGGGAGCCCAAAACAAGCAAAACTGCATATTATCACTTTAAAAGCCAAATATCGAACTTCGTGCTGCTGAAAAACATTTTTAATTAAACACTTGATTCTTTAAATTACAGTGTGAACTTTAATCTGGTTTCCTAGAAGTTTAATTCAATCAATAATTAAACATTATTTGTGAATTTATTGATATTATATCTGAAACGTCTTTATGTCATGCAGTTACAGATGTGTTAGGGTTAAAAGGAAAAAACTACATATCTGACTTCTTTTCTCCTGTTTTAACTATTTAGAACTTTTAATTTTCTTGTTTGAAATACAAAACCTCTGACTGACAGCTCAGAGCACATTTTAGCTGCTATAGGTTATTAAGGCCTGTACCATACTAAAAAAATAATCTGAAGTAAAATAAATGTTCAAAACATTTGTGATGTTTAAATAAAAAGTTATAAATTATTTGACCCTATTTTATTATTTAAATATTGTTAATATCATATTATAACAATGAAAAATGCAAGTTAACGGGTTAAAAAACATTTATTATTTTAGGAAGTGGGAGCTAAAAATACATTTTTAGAAAACAAAACAGAAACAAATAACCTCCCTGAGTGTATTTATGCTGCACTGCCAGACCTGGAAGGCCAGGTCCATTTTTTTCCTTCGCAGCGCTCTTGTTAAGCACCCACTGAAATCACAAATTGATGCCTTGTCAGACGTGCAGACACTCCATTTGGTCCTTTGGTTCTTTCCTCGGCTGACCAAACAGACTCCAAGTTGGTCTCCTTGCAAAGTTCACATTTGCATTTTGTGTTGTTGGAACGTCCCCTTTCCTTCCACACTACCAGTCTCAAAGGAAGGCAGGGAAATGTGTGCAAAACAACTACATTTCTCCAGTGAATTTAGATGGAAACGTACTTTAAAAGCCTGCATATTTCAGTGATTCACTTATGTGGACATTCAGAGCAGTGGCCATGTTGGATGTGACTCCTGCATCAAATGATTCATCAGGTAAATGCAGACTTTATTTTTGTTGTACCCCACAAAAGTTTAGCAAAAAGAAACGGCCACAAAAACAAATTAAAAGGGGAAAAAAAAGGACTGGACTTATTAAGGGCAAGTGCCTCATTACTCATGTCATCAACAACAAAAAGACAACACTATTACAGTTCTGACATAAAGACTTCCTTAATGATGCATCTTTATTCCTTCTTTCTCTCTTCTCTCCTGTGAAGAGCTTAATTTCTATTCAAAGTTAGCGAGGTCCGTAAATGATCCTTTGGGTTTAGCAAAGCATTAAAAAAAACAAAAGTAGGCAAAAGACTTCCTCCTAGACGCCACTTAGTCTCTTTATTAAGCTCCAGAAAACAAATGAGGATGGATTGCTTCAGAGAGACATGAAACTGTTGGGAATATTAGTGTTTCCCGATGATGAATGAGCAATGATTCCTATATGTAAACTGGGAAGTGCATTAATAAGGGGAGTGAGGTTTGTTAAAGGAAATGTGGGTTTTGGTCTTTAAGATTTGACTTAACCTAGATTCAGCTCGCTGCTTGACGAATGCCGTAGTTAGTGCCGCCTGCAGAGAGAGTTTGATAATGAGGAAACCAAAGAACAGACTTCAGGAAAGTGAATTTAAAAAACGAAGAATTTCCTCTCTGAAATGAGGTTAATCAACTAGAACTATCTGTGTGTCAAAACAAATGAAATAAATTACCCTGTAGCCTGAGAACAAAGTCTAAAATGTTTCACAAGATTTGAGTAAAATAGTTTCTCTCACTTTGCAGCTCAAACGAAAATAACTTAAACCATTATTATTATTATTATTATTGACAACCTGCAATTTGGTCTGCAAATATGTTTGATTTAAAGGCACACTATAACTTTTTCATATTTTAAAATATTTTCCTTGAGCCAGTATGTGCTAATATAACCCTTTACAAGATTAAGAAAAGTCACTCAGCCCCATCTGCTTGTATTCAGAATACTACGTTTGCAACTTCTGAGTCTCTGGTCCGGTGCCCTGAAGTCTTAATAAGTCACGTTTCTCACGAGGGTTAGGCTAACCCAGTGGTTCCCAATTAGTGGGGCGGGCTCCCCTGGGGGGGGCGCGAGGGATTTACAGGGGGAGGGCGCGGGATGAAGAAGAATTCATTAATTTTTAGCACATTTTCTTCATAATGGAATGCTAAACCACCCCCAGTCACTAGGTGGCAGCAGCGTTCAATCTAATCAATAGGCTTCCCTTTTACCCCAGCAGAAGCAGACCGACAAACACACACACAGGTGCCCCAGTGTACAGAGTGAGAGCGCTGATGGAGGAATAGAGATGGAAAAGTTTATGATGGTGAAAAGAAAAATGGTGGAGACACAAGAGGCAAGTACTGACGGTAGCCTGCAAAAGAAAAAGACTAGAAAATATGATGAAGCCTACATAGCGCTAGGATTTACCGTGAACACGGTCGGAAATGAGGAAAGACCCGTTTGTGTTTTCTGTCCAAAAACCTCAGCAGCCGACAGTATGAACAAGTTAAAGCATCACCTGGACCTCACAGTCCAGTTATATTAACAAGCCCCGTGGACTTTTTAGAAAGAAAAGTTGAAGAGTATCACCAACAATCTGGTTAAAAATGTTAAATTAAAAAAATTATTTGAGGTTTTGAAAAATAATTCAGTGTTGAAGTGGACAGCTAATGTTTACAGTTAATAAAAATGCTTTGAATAAGTTAATAAACTAAACTTTGAAATAGTTTCAAAGTGTTGAAGCTCATTTCTCAATTGGATTAGATAATCATATTTGTGGTAGCAGAAACCATACCCAGTAGTTTTTACAGATAAATAATTAAATACTTTCTGGTTCTATATCAATTCAGGGGGGCACCAATTTTTTCTTACCCCAAACAGAGGGCACAACAGAAAATAACTGGGAACCACTGGGCTAACCCAATGTAGCTAGCTGTTATGCTAGCACTGGGGTGTTTTTAGCTCATGATTCCTGATTTTTTTTCCCATCTCTCCCTGCTTGAACACAGCTGATTTCTTTGAATGAGTGATGATCCGCTCCAGTAGAAAGCAGTGAAGGCTGAGGAGACATTTACACAGTTAGATTTTGGTGTTTTTGAGCAAAGACAATACTAACTTATTTGCGATAGTGACTTAAAACGGACACTAGGGGAGCTAAAAACAAGCCAAAACTGCATAGTGTGCCTGTAAACATTAGTGATGGGACTTATGGCACTTTGAAGGGAGCCGTTCACCTTAAAGAGCCATTCCAAAAATTGTCTTTTTTTTTTTTGTAGAATGATATTTGGGGACACTCTTTGTTGCAACACCAACATGTGTGTCACTAATTAGCTTCCACGATAGAACTGTTGGGTTTATGTTGCTCATGGATGTTGTTTTAAATAAAGAGCCGTTCTGTTTCACTAAGGAACCATAGCGTCGTTGAATATTGCCTCCTGGCCTCAAACGTCACGGTTAATATTTTAAAAATGAACGGTTCATTACAACGACTCTCCTTGTTAACAGTGACGAACTGCTCAAAAGATTCGACTCGTTCATGAACGTCACATCACCATTAAACATGTAGCGAGCAGAATCAGGACTACAAGTTTTTATTTCTTTGTTTGTTTGAATCAACTGTTTTCTTTTTCCAGAGAGGTGATTTGACCAGCAGCCTATTGACTTTATACCAGTGGTGACAAAATAACTGCAACAAATTATGTTTGTTCTAATATTTTTGTATTTATCTATTAAAACCGATCATAGTGAATGTTTTTGAACATTTTTTTTTATTTTTCTACGTTTGATGAACGTTTCTGCATGATATTTGGACCTTTTCTTTTCGTAGAATTTATTGATTAGCTGCAAGTTTGTTGCTTAACTCAAATATTTTATAGTGAATTGAGTCGTGGAGAGCAACTCAAGCAAGGCAGACTTTCTAGATGAAGTTTGTTTGTTCTCCTTGTGTTTTCTCTCATTTTATTAACATGCATATTGCATAAGATCTGTTACAACTTTTTATTGTAGTTGCTTTGTGTGTTTTTGTGTTGGTTCTGTGATCGGTCCCGGTGATCTGCTCAGGCTGGAACCCCTGTCTCACCCATGGACTGCAGTGAACGGGTCATATGAAGGCTACGCTTATAAATAAAAGACAACTAAAAAGTAGCATTCCGAGTAGCATTATTTGTTTATAAAGCAGCGCCGTAGTAAGATGTTTACAGCTGCTGCAGAAAGAATACAGCTCTAAAGCAAGTGCATCAAAAACTGATGAAAGAAAAAAAATCTGACAGGAAAAGCTTTTAGCCAAGTTTTGATTATGTGAGACTTAATGTTTTACAAACTGCTGCTTTTTTAAGAACTTTGCATTAATTCTGCAAAAGGATGAATTTTAAGCAGGTCTAATAAACTCTAACACACTCACATGACACTTATAGCACAATTTAACTTCTTGTTAGCTGGAAGCGATGATGAGAGAGAAGCTTAACTCCTATTTATAATAAAAAACACCTGCAGGCTGTAGGAGGTGTCACCTTTAAATGGAGGTGATCTTTCAGAGCCATCAAGGTTTATTAAGTCATTATTTGTTGACAAGATAAATGGAGGAATTAAAAAATACCTGAATCACCTGCTGGTTAATGCACAGCCTGGAATTCATTAATTTAAACGACATTTTGACCTCCTCATCTAAACAACCTTGTTGTGTTTGACTCAGCTTTAAGGTCACGGTGTGAACCCTGATCTTCAAACTCCATCTACAACCCAGAAATTTACTCTGGAAGTTAAAAAATAAAGTAGAATTAATTTAACTGAACCCTTAAAAGTTTAAAGAGAAGAAAAAGCAAAGTAAAATCTGAAAAATATAATTAAAGAAAAAATCATGTTTTTATGAGTGAATACCTGAATTAAAGAAAGTTTAAGTATTAATTTGCTGTTTTTTTTAATTTATTTGTCCCTAAAATAAGTTTTTAATTAACATTCATAAGCAGCTTGTTCTCCGTCAGTCAAAACATTCTTTTCCTTTCTCTTTGTGTGCCACCATGACTAAATCAAAGCCACATACAAGAATGGCAACTTTAAAGAGTTTGTTTGAGAGAAAAAAAACAAAAAACTTAGGCCATTGATGCGCTTCTGCCCCAGATTCTGAGTTGGCTGCAAAATATTTCAGCGACTAAGAGCTCAAAGAGAATGTTTTAGGTTTCATCTTTTTTTATTCAAATGTGTGAAGCAATGCTTTCACAAGTCTGCAGCACCAAGACACAAAGATGTCTTTTTTTCCACACGCAGAAGCTGTATGTGTTTGTAAATGTTTTGAACCTGGTTTGAATATTAGTCATTTTTACATCTGGACTCCGTCGTTGTCGAGAGCGCTGTGATTTCAGAGGCTGAGACGACGTTCTGGCTTCACTGCTGAATTACTCATTACACAGACAGCCGTTCGTCTCCAGTAGCACTGATGGAGGATGAGCTGAGCTGGAGGACACTGTCGGCCTATTTCCCTCATTACCCAAAATCCTCCAGTGCTCTCAGAGGGATGATGTCCATTTTAATAACCAGTTGTCAGACATGTTTCAAAAGGCTTTTAATGCAACACGTAAAATGAATGACAGCAGTAACCTTCTGAGTACTGCACACGCCGAGTCCAGCTAAAGCAAAAGGAGGGTTTAGCAGTAAACTACTCATGAAGACATTTCAGAAAATTATTCAGATTGTTAGTTTAGAAACTATATTTTGGTTGTCACAGACTAGAATACTGAACTTCATTCAAATGAAACACTGTTGCACATGCAGCTACCTGGAAAACTTGAGGGAAATGCCTGACACTGTGCAGATATGATAATTGGACAATTAGGACAAAAATGATGACAAAAACTTGAAATAAATCAAAAACAATGACAGAGGGACTTGAAATATGTCACAGGTTGGCCTGTAATGGGATAGATAATGACTATATTGTGCAATTAGTGTCAGTTTATTACTTATTATGAACTCTATCCAAGCACCACTGGAGCTGCCACCAGCCTGGTAGAGGCTGGAGATTTGGGGAGGATGGCTCCTTTTTAATTTAAAAAAAAAAAAAAATCGACTGATTTTCTTTTTTTTTTTTAACTTTACAAGATTATTTGAGTTCCCACAATTATGTTAATTTTATTGTTACATCATTCTGTCACATTTAATATCTAAATACTGGAAAAAGGTCTTTGAACAGCCTCAGTTTGGAGAAACAGAGATTAGATAGGTTCTATAAAACACAGCTCTCTGAACCATTTTCTTACATCGGACATGTATTTTTAAAATCATTTCCACAAATAATATTTGTTTTTACTTTTGAGAGTCGCATACAAACACAAATGTTTATTTTTAATTAACCTCTTGTAGACAGTCCCTCCAGGAAGTTGTGGGGATTGTTTGTGAATGACTGATAATGCAGCACTTTTTTCTAAAAGTTGCGGTCAAAGTCAATTCAATAAGTTTATTTCACTCAAAGAAAATTTTTCAAAGTACAAACTTCAAATCAAAATACAAAATCGTTTGAGCGAAAAAGGAGGAGGAAGAAGAAAAATCGAATATAACCTACCCCCTTCAACTGAATACAAAATGGCCGTATACACACAAAAGTAAACAACTTTTTTTCTTTACAAACAACATCAGAACTAAAACATATCAATCCTCTATCATTAACTCACGAGATCATAGGATTTTATCATTTTATCTTTATACATTTTCCTAAATTGATCAGTAGTTGAACATTTTTTCAAATCATCATCCAGGTTAGTCCATAGTTTTACTCCATATACTGAAATGCACATTTGCTTTAATGTAGTTCCTACAAATATTCTTTTAAACTCAAATTTCTTTCTACTTTTTCCATCATTTGTGATCAAAACAAAAAACTTCTGTAACTTTGCTGGCAGTAATTTATTTTTAGCCTTGAACATAATTAGTAAAGTTTTCAAATTAACCAAATCTCTTAATTTTATCATTTTTGACTGAACAATCTATTAGTAAGTTACTTTTATTAATCGAGTGTTTAAAAAAAAATGAACAGCGTTCAAAGGAATTCACGTTAACGGTCCGATTTATTTCAAATATTTTTCACAGAATAGCAAAACCGCCGACTCAGCACACAGTTTAGACACATAAGTTCTTTTAAAATATAGTTTCTCACATTGTCCAAATACGGACATTAACCTGAACTCACCTCGTCTCTTTTATGACTTGTATCAGACCCCAGACCCCGTCTCTGCTCCTCTTTTCAGCTAATCTCCTCCATGTTTTGCTGTCAAAAAGTTCTTGTCAAGCGATGATTTTCATGTATAATCCACCACGACGTTGTGTTTGGTTCAGAACAGCTTTCCACCACTCTTGTGTAATACTTTGGGAAATTTACTTGCTCGTATTTTAGCAGTAATATCTGATGGAAACCAACCGGCGTTTAGCGACTCAAAAAACCGGAAGTAAACACAACTGGAGGCAACGGGATTGGTCAAAACTTATCCGAGGGGCAGTGATTGGTCAAAGTAGAAGGTGAAATACGGTCAAAACAAAGATGAGTGGGCAAATTGCAGAAAAGTTGCGGTGATTGGTGAAAATTGCAAGGCCACGAAAAATTTGCGGCTAATTTGCGTTAATAGTTGCAACATCGCAACTTCCTGGAGGGTCTGATGGTTGCTCATTTACCTCAAATCACTTCTGTCTATAAAGCAATTGAGTATCAGGATTAGTACCTTCATCAAAAACCTGACTTATCCAGTCCTGTACAAGTCTAGTGCCCTCTAGTGGAGGATCTACAAGTGGAAATGGTTTGTTTTAATTTCCTTATTACTGTTACATTGTTAAATAATTACCTAATAAATAAAATAGATTATTTAAAGCTGTTATATTACCATTAGCAGCAAAAATGTTCAGTTTTAAAACTAGATTTTAACATTTTTATTATCTAATATTTCAGGCTGTAAAGGAGCCATCTTTTTATATTTACTCATCTGAGTTATGCTAAAAATTAGAGAGATTACAGTATGAATCAACACAGGAATTCTTGTAAATCATCTCCTTAATCTGACCTGAGTATCTGCAGCACATGATCTCTGAATATTAGAAGGAAGATTATTTATTAACAGCTAATATCTAAGCTAATAATTTCCTGTCTGTTCTGTTGTCTTACAACAATATTGGATCATTTGTTTTTCTCCAACTCAAATGAACTAATTTGTAGCTTCAGCACAACTTTAAATATGTACACATATTTTCTTTGCTAACGAAAAACCATGTTTTCTCTCATTGGGTGCAAAGCAACACATTAGACGTCAGCTGACCTCCCCCCAGCGCGCCGCTGTCACAGAAATAACAGCAATATTTAATAATGCTGAGTAATAACATTTATTTTCCTGACATCCGAGTCATTACAGCGAGCTGGGGACCACTCTTCACCAGGCCGGTAACGATCAGGATGCATCATGAAATGACATTAGAGCCATATTGATGCCAGCCATTACCAACTAATCCGGCTTTTGCTTGTGCACGCTTTCCGTGGCCTCTGAAGAGCTGAGAGAAAGCAATAAAGACCAAAGATATATGCTCACTATCTCAATCATTTTATATCTGTTCATTTTAAGTGCTGGAAGCTAAAACCTCATTTTCCTGAGGACACTTTAAACAAATTTTTCTTGAACCCTTAAATTAGTTTGGGAGTTTGTTCTGCTACTTAGTGCTGCTGTTATTGAGTCCACTTTTCTGGATTAAACTTTAGAGGCTGGTACTTTTATTTTGTTTCTATCTTGTTTCTATCTTAACAGAAATACAGAGGAAGAGTAGAGCGGGATTACAAACCTTGAGGTGTTTTAGCTGCATGTTTAGACACATGTGGCTCTTCAGGTCCTGTGAAGTGGCGCCTTATAACTTTGACCAAGAATTTGTGTAAAGTAGGCAATAGAAATTGGTGGGTTTAGCAGTTTTCTTGCCCAAACTTTTTGATAAGTGCATGAAATTTCCACTGCAGAATGACACTTAGAAAACAAGTAGTTTAAAAAATTAACTGAAAATGATTTGAGATTTTAATAAATGTGTTTTTACTTTTTAGCTATACGCTTTGTTAGCATTTTTTGGACTTTATAAATGTGGTTGTCTGACACACAGCTAAATTTTTGCCCCAAACTACCAGAGAATTCACATCTTTCTACCTGTGTGAGGTAATTTGCTTGACAAACAGCACATAATTTGTTAGATTACTAGTTTATGAGGCATCAAAATGTGTTATATTAGGATACAGCAAGTTTTTCCTATAACAAATAAGAAAAAATGGAATCAACTATAAAGCTTAAGCTTTTTAAGTAAATAAAAATTAGGATCTTTTGAAGATATATTTTATATTTAAAAAATTCTAGGTATTAGTGTCCAAATTTATGCTTTTTTTTTTACCTCAAAGTATATGTGAAGTGGTTATAAACTATATGGTCTAATATCTTTCCCTAAATAAAAATAATAACTTCTCAATGCAACGTAAACCGTAGGACACATGAAAGGCAGGTTTATTTGTGACACCACTCAAACACAAGTCAATTCACTGCGCTTTACAAAAATAGCCAACAAAAAAGGAAAAATCATATTAAAGGAATCACAATAAAATCATAACATCACTTAAAATATATAGAAATAAGCAGTGTGATCCACATTAAAAACAGAAAAATAGCTAAGACCTAAGCTGTTTTTTATTGACGTCTTTAACAAAACCATTATAATAATCTAACCTAGTTAGGAAAAATGCATGAAACCTTAAAAATTGTGTTGCTTTTACTTTTAAAGGCATACTATGCAGTTTTGGCTTGTTTTTAGCACCCCCTAGTGTCCGTTTTAAGTCACTGCCGCAAAAACGTTAGCATTGTCTCTGCTCAGAAACCGCTAAATCTAACAGTTGAAATGTCTCCTCAGCCTTCACTGCTTTCTACTGGAGCGGTTCATCACTCATTCAAAGAAATCAGCTGTGTTCAAGCAGGGAGAGATGGGGAAAAAAAGCAGGAATTATGAGCTAAAAACACTCCAGAGCTAGCATACCAGCTAGCCACATTGGGTTTGCCTAACCCTCGTGAGATACGTGACTTTGTGAGACTTCAGGGCACCGGACCGGAGACTCTGAAGTTACAAATGTGGTATTCTGGATCCAAGCAGCAGATGGGGCTGAGTGATTTTTCATTAACGCTGTAAAGGCTCATATTAGCACATACTGGCTCAACAAAAAATATTTTAAAATATGAAAAAGTTACTAGCATGCCTTTATTCTGAAATGGATATATTAATCTTAAAGGTTGCATGTAAAAATTAAATATTAAATCACACTTTTAATTTAGTTTAAATGATCATGGGGACATTTTTGTCCAATAAAAATAATTACCGTTTAAAAACCAGACTGTTGATCCTTGTTTGAAGATAAGTTTAGCTGGTGGATGAGTTTCTTTTTTTATCTGTAAACACATGCAGAGCAGCCACTGTGTCAAAAATACGACTGCAGTCACTTTTGTTGTGTCTGTTTTCACTTCAGCCCCCAAAAATGCCATGTTGCTTTAATCAAGAAGTCAGTCAATTATAGTTTCAAACGATCTAACTTCCTGCTGCTCACAGTGTGAGGAGCGTTCCACATATCTGCATAACAAACGTTCGTCACCTTGCTGAGAAGCAGGAGGTGTTCATCCCCTCTCCTGGCTTTCAGCTGATTGATGCTCCGGATCCTTGTTAGAACCAAACCCACATCTCTGGTTCTGAGCTCATTTAAGATGGATTGAGACAAAGTGGGAGACTTTTCTGTGTTTTACTGAAGAAAAAATAAAATCCCAAGGCCTGTTTTCATCAAATTAAAATGAGTCTATTCATTTTTTAAAAGAACGTTTTTGATTTAATATGGGCTTTGAATGGCAACCAATCTGTTTTTAATTAAAATTTTACAAATGTGATTTTTCTATTGCTGAGAAAAGATGAACATCAGGAGGACTGAGAGGTTTCGTATCATCTGGGTTGAAAACTGAAGTTTTAGAAGAAGCTTTGAAAAAGTTTTGCATGTCGCTGTCGTCTGAGTGAGAGCTCATCCTGTTATCTGGTAAAAATGAGTGTCAGCAGCTATAAAAGCACCTTAAATCCAAAACTACAATACAAGAATCTAAATTTCTAAGAATCATGTTGACAGATTTAAGGCCTTTTTGTATGTTTTAAAATAGAAAAAAATAAAATGTCTTTTTACATTTTTTGAGGCATGATCAGCTGTTCATTTCTATAACATGCTTTCATCAGCTTTTGTAAAGAAGACGGTTTTGATTCAGTGCATTCATCCTTAACTTTTTCCTCAACAACGCTCTCTTAAGGACTGCAGCAGATGAAACCCTTTCAAGAGACTCTCAGTGGCAGCAAGTTTATTAATAAAAGTACAGCTGAAGTGTTTATAGTTATAAATGTGTAATCTTTTATGTAACAGTAGCACACTCCAGTGTACAAGGTTAGAAGAAATATGCTGCTCTGTGTATATTCTACAGTTGTTTGAATGGCCTCTCTTGTCTAAAATGTGCTCTGTTCTGAGAAAAGATGTTCAAAAAACATTTAAAGTGTCCATTAACTTCTTGATGTAAAACATATCTTGATCTTAAAGACATTGATGGTTCTTTTGCATTTACAAACAACTGAAGTAATGTTCTAGTTACCTAAGCTTTATAAAGATTGTGCACTCTTTGTATCCCAGGAGCACCTTGGTAACAGCACACAGATTTAGAACCTGCTGTATAAAATACTGATCTCCAAACTTTTCAGGACATGGGCCAAAAAATTTGAAGACGAATATTTTAAAGGCATACTTTGCAACTTTTTCATATCTTTTCCTTGAGCCAACATGTGCTAATCTGACCAGTGCTTTAAGTGGACAACAAGAAGTGGTGGTACTCTCTTTAATGGAGGTCGGAACTTAAAATGCAGAAATTTCTGAGTGTAAATAGTAAAGAGAATTTCCTCTCTCTATGCATCATAATGCAAATCAAAATAAAGGGAGCTCAGGTCAAATCTATATCATTAAACTGAGTCATATGTCGGCTAAAAGGAAATTGATTTCCTTTGCTTTATTAATTAGCAAACAGGCAGCTAACAACAGCGTAACAGAAAATGTGACCTTTTCTTGAAATAGAAAAACAAAGTGCTGCTGAATGTGTGTGTAATTAAATAAAATGTACAGGATGTTCATTATACATAAAATACCTACAGTTGAGTTTAGCTTCTATGTAACTCATTGAACTCTCATCATTTGTTTAGGCTAAAACAACATGGCGGCAGTTAGAATGATCATTGCACGCTTGTCTCAGGAAGTAACTTGATCTGTCTGCGCCAGCGCATTGTAAAAGTGTTCTAAAAATTTGAGAGGGGAGCTTGCAAAAGCAGAGCTCTCAAGTTAAAGGAAAAGTTCAGGATGAGATTTCTGGGGATGAAGGAACAAAACATTTTCTATGCTTTTGCTCTGTGTGGGTGCTGCACATGCAGGTACAGGTTACGTGCGTTGACTGTGAGCTATAAGTAAAACAACTTGGCATTGTAACAGCAGAGTGTCTTCAGCTGGCTGGCAGTCATCACAGCATTTGTTCATAATAGTTAATAATTTTCATTTTTAAAGGTCTAATGATGGCACCAACCTATTTTGAAAGCAGGATACGTTAGTTTTTATTTCACAGAGAAAATGGTTGCAGTTCGAGTTTGCATGTGTAATTGCAGAGAAGTTATGTTGCATCAATTAAATAATAATAATAAAATAAACATTGAATCATTATATCAATTTATTATCCTGACGTGTTTTTACCTATTCCGTCAATTTATTCTTAGATTTTTTAAATAATAATCCAAATTATATACAAATAATGTCCGAGCAGTCAAAATGACTGCTATGGTAGTTCTAGTAGTTGCCGAATTCTGGTAGATCCAGTGTTAAGTTGGTTGGTTGGTGGGTTGGTTTGGTTGGTGGGTTGGTTTGGTTGGTTGGTTGGGTTAGGTTGGTTGGTTGGGTTAGGTTGGTTGGTTAGATGGGTTGGGTTGGTTGGTTGGTTGGTTGGTTGGTTGGTTGGTTGGTTGGTTGGTTGGTTGGTTGGTTGGTTGGTTGGTTGGTTGGTTGGTTGGTTGGTTGGTTGGTTAGATGGGTTGGGTTGGTTGGTTAGGTCAGTTGTTTGGGTTAGATTGGTTGGTTAGGTCAGTTGGTTGGGTTAGATTGGTTGGTTAGGTCAGTTGGTTGGGTTAGGTTGGGTTGGTTAGGTCAGTTGGTTGGGTTAGGTTGGTTGGTTGGGTTGGTTAGGTCAGTTGTTTGGGTTAGATTGGTTGGTTTGGGTTGGTTGGTTAGCTGATTGAATTACTGCCCAACAATACATTAAGCATGTAATATTGGATTTAAAGCAGTATTTTGGTTTGTTTTTGGAGAAAACTCTATAATATTTTTGTGTGTGTGTGCGGTGCGTGTGTGTATATATATATATATATATATATATATATATACACACACTTTGTATTCCTAAACTGTGATTAATTCTAATGTGACTTTATGCAGGTGTAATGAAGTCATTGTGAGTCAAAATAAAGGGCGACAGAAATTGCTCCTCAAACATCGACTGTTTCCTGCAGCAAAAATGAACATTAGCTCAGTGAGGGTTTGTGATTAATCACTATGGCAACACTATTAATAGTGGCATTACAGCTACGGTCAGCTGGGAGGCATCATCACGCAAAGCTTTGAGAGGATGGAGCGAGTTTGGAGGATTGAGAATGTGGAAAATTAAGTCTCCAGACAGTGGACTGCAATGCATTATGGGAGCTGTGGACACCACGTGAAGCGAGACAAGGCATTAATCAAATCGATGCCAGAGAGCAGAGGAGCACTTTTTGTTGCCACACATGCCCACCTCACCTACGCGTGAGTGATTGGTTTTCATTATCCATTGATTTGGGCTTTTTCTCTGTAATTTCTCATCTGTGGATTCATCGCGGCCTCGAAGGAGGTCAATGTTTTTGTGCGAGAGACGGGGATCATAAGAGCATAATGTAACTATCTCCCCGGGGAGATGAATGTGACAACAAGAAAGCTCTCACCAATGAACCGTGCTGTGTAGAATAATACAGTTTAGAAGGCAGGAAGTTGAAAAGAGGAGGAACAAACATTGAACCGGTAATGGTGTGTTGATTCATGTCGGCTCTAAATCTCCTGCAGGATCTGCTGGGCATGAAAGCTTTATAGAGTCTGTGCCCCAAAAGGTCAAAGATGCCTAGGACTTCCAAGTTTGCACAAAAAACGAACATTATGTGCAAACATGGAGCCATTATTACATTTACAGATGCAGTTTCACCTGTTTTCACCAGTTTCACCTGCAAAAAATACTAAACAGGAAGCTTCTTTTACAGCAGTAACTGATGGAGCTCATGCTTATGCTCATGCTCATAACTCATTTAAAATTACCCAAAAATTAAAATCAGCCCTGTGACTAACATTATTTAACTGTGTAATCGTGTTTGGGTGCTTCAGGGGAAACTTCATATTGTATTTTTGAAATAATTGTTCTTTATACACTTCTACATTATTAGCTGTCTGAACAAGCAGAGACTAATATTTTCTTTTTGTGGCCGACTTTCATAAAAGACTCCAAACGAGACATCAGGTCAGAGAAAAATGGAGTCATTAAGGACATGATGGTGGCTGTTAATTAAATATAGGGGGCGAGTTTTATCTTTTAAGTTTTTATAAATAATTCTTTTATGGAAGCCAGTGGCTCGGTGAGGAGAGATGACGGAAAAAATAATTAAAAACTGAAATCAGTTTTTGCATTTTTGAAAATTTAATTAAACTTGCAGAGCTGATGTTTACTTTTTTAAATCTTTAGCCTTTCTCCTGACTAGAATGGGATCTTTGTATATGACCTGCAGATTAAACAGTATTCAGATTTTGATACTGTCATTTCTGTCTGCTCTGAGTACCACGAAGCAAGGTTCAGTTCAGACAGAGGTTAACCAGGATGTATTTTTCTCTTCCAACTTAACAGCAACCCTTCATTTTAGATAAGATCACAACTCGAGGAAAGCTCCACTCTGGAGACCACATTTTGGCACAAAACTCAACCCCTGCAGCCGTATAGTTATTTACTCAGTGTGGCCTCTGTCTGTCAGTTGATTATCATTTTTATTGCCACAGAACCCCCTCCAACTCCATTATGGTGATAGCGACTATCACACTTTTACCCAGAACAGAATGAGTCGAACACACAGAGGCATGAATTAAACATCTCAGCTGCACACAGAGTTAGCTATGAGTCGTTGTCTGCTAAACCATGTGTTTCAAGTGCTGAACTAACTGAAGGAGATGCAGTTGAAATGCAATTGTTTTTATAACTCAGTGAAACGATTGCATGCTCCATTTATTTGACATTTTGCACTTTTTGGGAGAATGTGCAAAGATTTTGGTGCCATTTTTATTGTGTTTTTTATTAGACATATCCAGCCTTCATATTGTGGTTTATATGATAAATTCTGTTAGTTTTTGACAAATAGTTGATCATAAATATGAAGATCATGCAAACATACAACAGTTTGCTATTTTGTTAAATGATTGTCAAGAAAAAGTTGAGATGCTGAAATATAATTCAAAGTTAGTAACGTTCAGTTTCAAACTTTTACAGGAAAACAATTTAATTAACCTATTTTAAGGCATACTATGCAGTATTGTTTGCTTTTGCACCCCCTAGTGTCCGTTTTAAGTCACTGTTGTAAAAACGTTAGCGTTGTCTTTGCTCAGAAACCCTTAAATCTAACTGTTGAAATGTCTCCTCAGCCTTCATAGCTTTCTACTGGAGCGGTTCATCACTCAGTCAAAGAAATCAGCTGTGTTCAAGCAGGGAGAGATGGGAAAAGTCAGGAATCATGAGCTAAAAACACTCTGGAGCTAGCATAACAGCTAGCCACACTGGGTTTGCCTACCCCTCATGAGATACATGACTTTGTGAGACTTCAGGGCATCGGACCGGATACTCAGAAGTTGCAAAGGTGGTATTCTGGATCCAAGCAGCAGATGGGACTGAGTGACTTTCCATTAACCCTGTAGGGTCAGATTAGCACAAATCAAGGAGAAGATTTAAAAATATGAAAAAGTTACATAGTGTGCCTTTAAGCTTCAGGTGTTTTGAAGTACATGTTTATGTTTGAGACTCTTATTGTGAAGGATTGAAGGAAGTTATTTGAGTTCTATTGTTGATGTTGCTGTAGAAATAGCAAGAGTTCACCTTGTATTCAGAAAAATGTCTTTATTTATAGTTCACTCATTAAAAACACCCCCCAAACCCTGAGTTACTGTAACAATACAAACAGAATGAATCCAGCTGACTTTAAAGAACTACTGGGTTTGCTTCCTTGGGCTACTTTTTCTTGACATTTTGATGTTATTTGAAAATAATTTGTCTTTATTCTCAACATTTCGACTTCAATCCCAACATTTTGATGACTTACTCTGGAAAAAATGATTTTGATTCTTGACGTTTCAAAATCTTTCTTAAGTTTTGCATTTCTTTAGTTTTTTTTCTTGGCAGTGGCTCTGATTCTCTTTGATATAATCTGATTTCAAAGAATAAAATGGAGCACGCTGATACATTTCCAGCTTTTAAACTCTTCAGATGTTTCAAAACCAAGGGTGTCTTCATCAGAGTCTGAGGGGAAAACCGAACAAAGGCAGGGATTTGGACTAAATCTAAAACTGGTTCAGACTTGCTTATTGGTCACTTAGCATGAAGGTGAGGCTCATCAGAAGAATCCAGCTGCATAAACAAACAGCTAACGCAGAAACTGAGATAAAAACCAATACATCACAAAAATAATAATAATATGAGCAATTGGCATTCCAGGGGAAAATATTCACAATATAAACTGGAAATTGTCACATCATTGTCCATTGATGCCAAAAGGTATTGAGTGTGTGGATCCAGCAGACTTCATAAAGCACTTCTGGGTAACTAACTGATATAAAGAAGACATTGAACATCAGATGTTAAGCTGCTTTGGGTCATTTTATTAATGACACTGAGATTGGTCATTTAAAAAATCCTAACCCAGTTCCACACGTAACGTTAAAGCTCCTCAACAAACCTTCTAGTTTTTGCCCGAGCAACACAAGCTTTATCAGTGTCATACATCTTCAGAAGTAGGCATTCCTTTCCTAATTTAGGCACCTTTTTTTAAGCGACCTGTAAATCTAAGAATAAATACATGGAGCAAACATTAAGACTACATCATCATATCTAGTTCAGCCAAAAAAAATGGGCCAGGGGGGATTTCTAGGCTGTATTTCTATGTTTGCTTGACTTCAGATTGTAAAATTATTAAGAAAACTTCAGTAACCAAAGAAAAGGTCATGATTTTTGCACAGAGATCCTTAATCCTGCAGCCATCCACTCATAACAGAGTCAAGAGTCACTGAAAAAACATGCAACAAGAATTTTTTTCCACATTTCAGATAATTGAGTCAATAGATGCTGCTGGTTTCAAACTTTGCAGCCACTGTCTGCAGTGGAGATCAGCTGAAGATGCTGGCTAACTCCTGAATTTTTTCCTTTGTTCTAATTTTAAACCATCAGCCTCTGCATCCATCTGGTGTCGCACAGATTTCAGTGCAAACCCTCTACCTCTACGGTGCAAAATCATCAGTTATTGTAAATTGTTGCCCTGAATCACATTCAGCTATGAAAGCATACTACATTGTTAGCCTGGGTTAATCTGTTTCCCTGGTAATTTAATACTTTCATAGAAGGCAAACAATGAAATATAGTGGAGACAGCAAAGGGAAAGTGTGTTCCACGAGCCCTGGGTGGCGATTTGTTGCCTAATGAAGCCATTAACCTCACACTACCAAATTTGATCCAGGCAAAGTAATGGCTTCATTAGAGGGAAAAATTGCAGCCCTGTAACAGAATTTCAATGCACGTGTGTTGGTGGTGCAAATTACCTCACCACCCAAGAGAATAACACTAACGAACACAAATCTTAGTTTTTGTTAATGACAAAAACATGCACGAAAACAACGTTAAAGAGCGTCTGCATCAAGCGACGATCCAAAATCGGGTTAGAACGGCTTGTTGTTCGTAAATGCTGTAGTCATTAATTCAGAGCGGTTTACCCGATAATCTGCTTTATCTTCAGAGAAAATTGCATCAGCGTGTTTGCTCACAATGCTCATTACAGATACAGTTGTGTCGTTGTTGTGTGTTGTGCTTAAAAGAGTAACAACTGATCATATCAAACGGTATCCATCTTCTCCGCTCTTCCCTCTAATATGCATGGCCCATCAGCTTGATTATTATAATTAATAGGTGTTAATTAGCAAGAGATGGAGTTGGCCTTTGCATTCAAATGACAGCCAATCACAAAAACACATTACCGCCCGGCTCCTCCCGTCGGTTTGTGGTGAGGTTACGGTGCGCTGCCGCCCCCCCGCCCCCCCACTTCTGTCACACAGGTCAAGAGTTTATCAAGTAAATTACCAGCTGTGACTTTTGTTTGTATCTCCCACATCGTTCCTCCAGTTCTCCAAGGTTCCAAACTCGGCGTAATACATCATTCATTAAATTATGGAAAGCCATTAGTGGCGAGATTGGGAACTTGCAAATTCTTTGTGGCATTTCGCTTAGCATATAAAGCAGAAGCATGCCGGCTTTTATGCCCAGCTAAATATCGATGACGGCCCTTGTTATGGCTGATGGATGAGCTTCATAATTAGATGGTGCCACTGCTTTAGACTATTAATGAGGGCTGTGAATCAGGCCCTCCTCTTTGCTCTGCCCACATCCGAGGCGTCTCAGATTTGCCCGTCTGAGCCGACCTGTGAGTAAGTGTCCCTCTGCAGGAGGCATGAATAAGCCTCCTAATGTTTCCTGTTGTTGGAACCAGAAGCTCTCGATCACTAGTGCAAATTATCTCTGAGTTTTGAACTGGCTAAAGGTCAAATTTGTGCCTTGAAAGGTCAAATTACACAGAAAATCTCAAAAGAGAGGCTTGATAAAAAGAGATTGCCTGATAAATTAACCAAATATAAAATCTTAATTCTTTCAAAATAACTATGTGCACAACTGCTAAAAATCTGTCTAATGTGACATCATGCTTCCAGACCAGAAAAGGCAATGAGCTACACTGTAAACTGTAATGTTTACCAAAAACACTGTTCGTTAAATTTACAGGAAGAGGAATTACACATTTAAAACTAGTAATTACTACAGTTTATTTCCTGATAAAACAACATGATCATGATGTTTTATTTGTTTTTTAATACAGTAAGTATAAAATTTGGTAATTTTAAAGGCCCGCTAGGCAGTTTTGGCTTGTTTTTAGCACCCCCTAGTGTCCATTTAAAATCACTGTCAAAATGTTGAACCCTCCCTCCTGCTGTGCACCTGTGTTTTTAATCGGAGAAAGATTTCTGTTTCTTTAGAGGCTCCGCCATAGATCTCTTAGCTCATATCTATGATGTCTGTTCCTTCAGCTGGTCTGCCCTGAGCAGGTTCTGAGGTGGAAACATGGATTGCCGTAAAGCGTTACTGCTTCTCGCGTGACTTTGTGAGATTTCAGGGCACCTGACCAGAGACTCAGAAGTTGCAATTGCTTTAATCTGGACACAAGCAGCAGATGGGGCTGAGTGACTTTTCCTGTCATATTATACTGGCTCAGGAAAAAGGTTTAAAAATATGAAAAAGTTACTTAGTGTGCCTTAACATATTTACTCTTATTCACTTCTGTATTTTACAAAAAGTTAATGTTAATTAAACATCAATTCACTGCTTTTAACTTCACATATATTTTTTTACATTTACAGAAAAACCCCGTTAAATCCAGACTTTTTTTTTTTTTTTTTACAGTGGTAGTGTTGGCATTAAAAAGATGAAATGAGTTTATAGATGCTTGACTTTGAATCCCACTAGATTTGAGGACACTGCAAAGCAATCTATCTACACTTATGAATAAAAGCGTCTGCAGTGCTGCAAAGATATTACATCACCCGAGCTGAAACCTCAAGTGAATCAATCCAAACTGTGTCCTTCCTCATGCAGCTGTGCATTAAACATTCCACTTTAGTTGCTATAGCATTAAAATGAATGATAAGAGGACTTTAACATGCAGTATGTTTTCCTGCACACCTTTTTTGGTCCACACAATGAGGTAAGTGTGCTTAAAACTGGATCATTAGATCTACTTCCTGTTTTGCTTTCACGTTTCAGCCCTATTTTTTTACCATATTGAACAATTTTGATAATTAATCCTCTTGAGTGCAATTTCTTTGCAGAAAAAAAAGAATATTGTATGTTTCTCATGGCAGAAAATGTCAAAAACTGTAAAATTACCATAATTAATCTACTTCTATTGAGTTCAATTGGATAAACGGGGATAAACTTTTGCATAAACTGACGCTATAATAAACTGAAGCAACAAATAACACTCAGACTTTGGCAAAAAACATAAATGTTTTTATCAAGGGAGACATTACTCATAATGTAATGTATTCTGCACCAACATGGAGCTCCATAACACCTTCTGATTTCAAAAAATCAATAACCACAGGTGAATCACTTCCTCGGGCCTCCAAAACAAATGATTTCCTTCATAATAAAGAGTCAAACTGAGCTCAATATTAATGTCGGCTGCATTATAAATGTCCTTCCGACCTCAACCCATTAACGTGGGAACAGTTTCATTTATCGTCATGTTATTTTAGAAAAGCCACCAGACTCTTGTTGGACTCCAAATTTTAGGTCACAGCACGAAGCTAGAGGGATGAAATATTTAGCCAGCTTGCTTTAGCTGTTACCCTGCGTCCCATTACTTATTCATTCTGGCCTAAAATGCCTCCATGACTTACAATATGCACAGAGGAGAATTACCTCCCAAAGGGCCAAAGCAGACTGCTTTGTGGGTTCGAGAAGGTTTCTTTTTCTGTATTCACGAGAGACCTTCTGAAACTATTCTTTGCCAGCGTTCATTCATACATGATTTATTGGAATTGTTGCTTATCTTGTGTCCTGTTCTGACAAATAATGAGGAGGGGGAATAAAGGTAGGAGGAAGTGTCTGTAACCAATGGGTTTCTGAAGAAATTACAAGCTATTTGACACTCAAAAAGAAAAATACGTGCTGATTTTAAGCCTTTTGGGTTTTGTACCCTTTTACTGCTTCTCATCATTTTTAGCCACAAGAATGAACTGATTGGATTGTCAAGAAAAAGTTTACAGCTTTTCACTCATTAAATCTGCTGAGTTAGCACTACAGGTCTGAGTGGACTCCCTGTTTTGTTTTTTTCTCACATTTTGTGTTGAATTCTATACATTGGTGCAGAGATATCTGACTTAACAAGCCTTTATTTGTTATACATCTCTATGAGGTCGAGAATGAAACAAGTCCAGCATCCAGCCTTATTCAGGGAGTTTAAATCCTGAACAGTTTAACTTAATAAATGCAACTAAACAGGAAGTGATTTTGAAAGTGAACAAGGACATGATTTATAAAGTGTTGCCCCGTGCTCACAAACAGGTGTTTGACTCATCAGTGCCGTTCTTTTTTTTTTTTTCTGCACCTCAGTTCTTAAGTTTTAGTCCGTTGTTGAGTTTGTTCAACATCAGAAGTGAAAATGTTTGGGTCATAATTCTTTTGAATACCACTTCTGATTTGAATCATCAACATATAATAATAACTAGTTGAGGGAAAGGTGTAGAACAAAACCAGCGCCCTCTTGTGGCTGGTTCAAGTATAATTTTGTTCCCGCCCCCTCCTTGTGAATGAATGTATGCTGGCGCACTAGGGCCACTGAGAAAAGGACAAAAACAAGGAAAACATGTAGAAATTAAAGTTAAAAAGCAGAAATAGTTACCAAGTAAAATATATATTTATTTCTATAAGAAATAGATATTTTTTAAAGTTTCATATGTTTTGAAGTATTGTGTTTGACTTTAATCTTGTCCTTTTTTTTCCTCATTTGTTTTTCTTCCCAAAATCCCAGACAACAAGTGGGACATAGTCCATAATAATAATGATGATAATAATAAAAATAATTGGGTAATTTTTAGGGATGTACCGATACCGGTATCGGTTAAAGTTACCCGATACCAGGAACCGATACCAGTGGCTTCACTGTCTGTGACTTGTGATTTCTGTTGTAGTTTCCTATATTAAACACTAGGGGGAGCTATTGAGCTAAAGACGAACAGTGTGGGTTGAGAGCTGGAGATGGTGCCAAATAGTTCATTTTATTTTGTTAAAATGTGAAAAACTGCAATAATTTCACTGTGAAATCACAAAAAATTGTTATTTTTCACCTTATATTTTAGTTTTGTGATTTTAAAAAAATGTATTTATTTTTTATCTAACTCAGTTATTTGTTGTAAAAAGCAGAGAAGAAAAACATAAGACCTGTATACCACTTTGTTGCATTTTTGTGTGGTAGAAGTATCGGTACTCGGTATCGGCGAGTACTCAGATTTAAGTATCGGTATCGGATCGGTTTTGAAAAAAGTGGTATCTGTACATCCCTAGTAATTTTCTTAGGTATTGACACCTGCTGATTTACTTGGCTCTCAATTTGCTGCTGCATGTTCAAATATGACCTTTTTCTAATAGTTGTACGTCTGGTGCTTGTAAAACCTGTGACTGCATGTAGGAAGGTAGGTGAGACTTTCATCCCCAACACAGCTTTCATTTTCAGAGGGAAGTTATGTGTCTTTGCATTGCTTGTTCTAAGTTTCCTTGGCTGGCCACTGTGACTAAAATCCCCAAGTTGTGCTCGCTGTAGAACTACAAAGGTGGAGCTGCACCAGAAGTTGGAGCTGCACCAGAAGTTGGAGCTGCACCAGAAGTTGGAGCTGCACCAGAAGTTGGAGCTGCACCAGAAGTTGGAGCTGCACCAGAAGGTGGAGCTGCACCAGGTTCAGTCCCGCCCATTCAACCAGAGTCAGCCCAGGCCAGGTTAAGATTATGGTTAGGGTTAGGGAGTGGATGAACCTGGTGCAGCTCCACCTTCTGGTGCAGATCCACCTTTCTGGTTCTGCAGCAAGCACCCTCTCCAAATCCTCAATATTTCTTCTCTAAAAAACATTTTGAAACCCCATTATGCTCTGAAATCTGGAGGAACTAACAGTAAAAACACCAGAGTAAAATCAACTCTAGGAAAGTGTGTTTTTACTGTGTATTTTTAACATGTGACATGAAACTCTTATTCATCCTCAGGCCGTCAAATGTAATCTATTAAATTTGATCAAAATTATAATAAAAATTTAAAGAGAATTTTAAATAAAGATAAATAATATACCAACATCTGCATGGGTATTTGCACACAATGAGCTGAAACATGAACACATTAGAGCAAGCACCATCTTCAAACATCCTAATATATTTTTAAAGTCATTCTGTGAGCGAGAACAACCTGTAAATACCTGAAGGAGAGCTTGTGCCGCCTCTAAAGCTTCTTTGTGTGTTTGTTGGGAGATGACAGCCAGCGTGCCAAAAGCAGTGATGAAGGCCACATTTCATTATCACCCCACTGACAGAAACTTCACACGGTGACACGTCCCCATTCACATCCCTGGCATTATCTCCGACTTGCTTTTGTTTCATCAATTGTTCAAAGGAATTGCGCCTCATTCACAGCGAGACAACAAAGAACTGTTCAGACAGAGGATGTCAGGAAGAGTGCTGTGACCTTTATTAGGATGTTACGTTTGGCAAGACCGACTTCAATTTTCATCACTTGAGTAAAAGCAGTGCTTTATGCTGTGTGAATGCTTATTCTATTGATAAAACCAGAATTATGTGAACTCAGGAACTGTTCTATAAAGCTCAGACATTGTTTCAGCAGCATCGACGCCTTGGTGCCAGGA
Organism: Callopanchax toddi; assembly: GCA_006937965.1. NCBI lineage: Eukaryota > Metazoa > Chordata > Actinopteri > Cyprinodontiformes > Nothobranchiidae > Callopanchax > Callopanchax toddi. The sequence goes on from SSNR01000037.1 coordinate 2,262,937, forward strand.
GCACTGATCATCTCATCACATCTGTGCACGACGAGGTGTCAAAATCTGTAATTTAGCACAGCGCTGGGTGGTTGGTAAAGGTTCTGTCTGCCCTGACAGCAGGGTTCTCCAGGCTGACAGTCAATAATAAGCAAGAGAATAACCTGAATTTTGGATTTAAATGTCTTAAATTGCATTATTTCTCAGCATGTGTCTCTTTGGGTATGTCTTTAAATATCGCATTATTCATCCAATTAAACACTGGACACTTAAACAGGAAAGAAATTCACAACTTTAAGAATTATTTCTTTATTTTGTACAAAGATAAAAGTTATGATCAACTTTTCTTCCCATTTTTATTTCATTTCATTTAATTCTAGACTCGAAGCGTCAGTAATTGCGTGAGATTCCTCTGACCTTTGGAGAGGATAAGTCCAAGTTATCAGCCTTTACTTAAAGTTTCAGACTTTATTATGAGCTCAAACAGAGAGCCCTTTGCCTCCTATCTAAATGTCATCAGACCTCATGAAACATTGGTGAAGTTTTATTCTACACATGAGGACTTTTAAAAACATCTTTTCCTGTTTTTAGTTTCTTTTCAGTGAATCCGACTTTTCTTTGGATCAAAACGAGCCACAGTCTGCCGTTTAAACCATTTCTGGTTTGTTCTGTTAAAGGTGGCCTTCATATTCTTGTAACACGTTTTGATTCTGAAGTAGCTGAAATGTTTAATTTATCATTTTTGGCAACTGAATTAAGAGGGACTGTCTAACTGTCTTTTTTATATAAATGCTCAGTTATATCTAACCTGTGGTTTTTAAGGTGGCAAACGAGTGCACTCAGGCTTCCAATCAGAACTTTTGGGCCAATATTTCTCTCATAATAATCTTGAACTGCAGATCTATGGAGAATGTATAAATCTGATATTAATTTTTGGAAGATTTAATCTTCAATCAAGGTTTTTGAGAGCAGGGAGAGTATATATTTGGTTGTTTTTTTTTTACACCATCCGAAATATGTACGCCTTAATTTACCTTAGATGTAAAAAGACAACAACCTGAAATTCCATTTTCATTAGAAGCAGCCTCACCTCGGGACCTGTAGACACCAGAAGTGACATGTAGGCCTGCAGGTCAGTCATGCATCTATTCCCCATCATAATCCCCTCCATGTTTTATCAGTGGATGGAGAGAGGAATGACTGGAATGTTGGTCAAATGTCAGACGGTTCAGTTCATATCAGGTTCATATTCAAGCCCAATTCAACTCGTTTTAAATTACAGTAAATCTAATTTAGTAAATCATAAAATGGGACAACAGATTTGAGAAAACTCCACTTCAGCAGGAAAATGCACAGGAATTAGCAAGTCTTGTGGGTCCTGGACTCACCCAAATAGCATGTTCCACCACCTTCCTGTCTGCAACTTGACATGCCAACTGATGGCATTGTGTTCTGACATAAAAATCTCTCTTATCGTCTGCTATTCCCCCAGAGTCATCTTCATCAGAGAGGCTGTAATCTGTTTTTTCATCCATGTTTTTCTGCTCTGACTCATCCTCTTCAAAGTCATTGTTTTGCTTCCTCACCGTAGATCAGATCTGATCTGCAGTATTTGTGCAATTTGACTCCTCTGCTGTGGTGAGATTCCTCCATGACCTTTCAGAGACTACCAGGTCTCGATCTGTGCAGGAACCTGTGCAGATTCCCTAAAACTAGAGACCAGATTGGACCAGAATGTGAGCTGCTGGTGGAGGAAATCTAACATTAGAACCATCCTACCTGAGTAAGCAGCTGCTGCCTCTCATGTTTGTTGCATGTCATGCAATAATAAATCTTATCTTACGAACCCCAAAAAAGACTTGTTTGAAATTGACTCAATAGCACCTCAAAGCATCAAGTTGCATCACTTGGAAAAGACCGAGAACACGTCAGTGACCCGTGGCAACAGTTAATAAAATGGTGGAGTTTTGTCCTGTCAGCAGGATGCTGATGCAAATATGTTAATCCTTTTTGTTTAGTGACGCTTAACTTCCAGACTCTGATTTTGACATTTAAATAAAATAATTGATTGGTTGGCTTTACGAAGGGCCTTTATTTGATATAAATTTTTTTAACAACAAAAAGAACCCTTGACCTTGCATTCCATTATGTAATCTATTTCCTCAAGTGCTTTGGAAAAATGTGTTTCAGGTTTTGGCGCGTTTCCTTGATCTCTTCGTTACAACTTTCTCCAGCTCGTCGAGTGTGCATGCGCTTAAAGAAAGATGCATTTCTCTTGCATTTTCCTGTTTCTGTGACACATGACGAATGAAACATGGCCGTCTTATTGAATAATTGCGTCGATGCTTGTGGCTAAGTACGCTCATGATCCCCCAAATTAAACTGATGGATTGTGACAGCGCATGGGGAAAAAAACTGATTTCAGATGTCAGGGTAGAGGCACTCTACGGCCATCAGACGACCAGTTTCCAGAACAAATGTGACAGAAAACTCGTAAAATTATGATAATGATTGGGTAGCGTAATAAAATCTGGATATGTGTGAAATCGTCTTTTGAAAATGTTGTGCTGAACGGTAGCCTGTCTGCAACTTTAGAAGACTGTGGAATGGGAAGGATGATGCATGAGCAATGCTGTGCTTTACTTTTCCTTTCAGGAGGAAAAGAAATTGTGAGAATGTAGAATTCCTCTGCAAGTGAAATTAAAATGTCAGCTATTATTTTTGTCAGGGTTTGAAAGGTACCATCTGTCCTCCTTTCAATGACAGGGATACATGGGGGATGTAAAAGGGAAGCTTTCTGCTTTACATTACATTATTCTACATTTATTTATTCCTTTTAGGTGAAGGCCCCAATGGGAAATAATTAAATATGTCTGAATATGTGTAAAAGGTGCATTGAAAACACATTGTATATGTCATTTTATGCTCTCTCTTGTGTATCTTTTGTCTGTGAATACGATGGAAGATGAATAAGAAAGATGGAGAATAAAATGAACAATTCATATCTGATGAAATCAACTGTGGACAAAGGAAAACACCCAGAACAAAGGCTTCCACTGAGAGGAAAGTCCCATTCATTTTTCTCTGTGATTTGTCAAAAAATGATTGAAAAGTGAATGAATTCTGTTGGATTTATAGCAGACATGCAACTTATGAGCTGTTTAAATAGGAGTTATGTTCATCAGCTTTACTGGACGGTTATGTTCATTTTCCAGTATACTGAATGTTAGAGAATTTGAACTGGAACAGCAGTTTTTTAAAAGAAAATATTAATTTACTCTGAAAGCTTTAATAGTCAAATGTCAGGCCAGATCAATGAAATTGAAAAACAAAATTTATGGTCTTGATCACTCATGAATAAACCTTGCCTCTCCTTTCTCCGCTTATCCGGGTCTGGGTTGCGGGGGCAGCATCCCAAGTCGGGTATCCCAGGCCGTCCTCAAGTCCACCAGCTCCTCAGCTGGGACGCCCAGGCGTTCCCCGGCCAACCTGAAGATGCATTTCCTCCAGCTTGTCCTGAGTTGACCTGGAGGCCTCCTGCAGGCAGGACATGCCCAAAACACCTCCCGAGGGAGGGGTCCAGGAAGCATCCTAACCAGATGCTCGAACCACCTCAGCTGGCTCCTTTCGATGTGGAGGAGCAGCGACTCTACTCCGAGTCTCTCCCGGATGTCCAAAGTTCTTACCCTATCCATAAGCCCGGCCACCCTGCACAGGAAACTCAGTTCAGCCGCTTGTATCCGCGATCTCGTTCTTTCGGTCATTAAAAGCTCATGACCATGAATAAGTCTGTTTATGAAAATATCTTATCCTCTGAGCAACAATTCACTTTTTAAAGTTTCTGTCAATAACTAAAAATTACTACGACTCAACGCTATTTATTTGTCACAAACATCAAAATCACTCGTGTTAAATCAACACCACCAGTGTTAAATCAACACTAAAGAGTGATATATGAGACCACTGGACTCATATATACACCCTCTATTTGCTGTGGGAAGGGAAATACATTTACAATCCTCACAATCGAGGAAATAACTGAGAAAATTAAAAACAAAGCTAATAATGACTTTTGGATTATTTTATATATTGTTGCAACAAATGTTTTAGGATTATTTTTATTGTCTGACCTCTTTTTGTGTTTAAAAAAATACAAGTAACAAGCTCACACTGCATTTCTTGCAACAACAAAAAAAAGCAACATTTTCCCCAAATAGTGTTTTTGTTGGCGTTCAATCACATTTTTCTCTTAACACTTTAATGTCCAGCGCAAGAAAAAAAGCAATGCAACTTAAAATTGTTTGCATTTTATATTCATTTTGGACTATAAGAGGTATAATATATTGTAATAAAATAATATAAAAGTTAATATAACAATGTAGTGTATTAATATTTAACATTTGTTCAAACATGCAGATATTTTGTAGGGATTTTGTTTAAGTTGTAGAACAAAAAGCACTCTAACAAGTGGTTTTGCTTAAAGATTAAAGATTGAGGTATAAGGTTTGCCCCCAAATACTAACAGTTTCCAGGTGTGTGCTGCATATCTGATGATCACTGTTTTGACAGCAGATTACACTTAATTAGAAAAAATTCATTTCATGCTCAAATGGATGTTCAGGTAACGCTAAAAATTCAGATTTGTCATTGATTTATAACAAATAAACCACTCTTTATGAGTTAGTTTGGTAAAATATTCTAACGTTGTGTTTTTAAGCATAATACTGCCAAATAGTGATTATCCCGCCAGCAGCCAGCACAGGGAGGCTTCTGTTGGCCTGCATCGATTGAGGGGCGTGTGAGCTGAAGTGAGTGGGTGGGTATCGGAGTGGTATGTGTGTGTGCATTATGGCTTTGGCAGGTACAACAGACCTGAGGGGGAAACAAGCAAGTGCACTCGCCTTTTTTCACCCTCTACCCGATTAAATGGAATGAAAAATCCATGCGCGCTCATTACAGGGGTCTACAGGTGGCTAATGAGCTGATATTTAAAACTTGTTACTCGTCGGACCTCTCCCTCTCCTCCCGCTTTCGCTCTTCTTCTTTCTGTCTTTGGCTGCCCTCCAGGCGAGAGCTCCTGTGCGGTGTCAGAATTGCTCTGTATCAGCAAACTGTAAGCCATGAACACGCACAGATATTTACAAGTTCCAGATTGCATATCCCTAATGCTTTCTTCCTCAAGCAGAAGCACACACTCAGGATGAATAACCTCAATTTGAGTCAGGAAATATAGGTTTATAGGATATACGACTGGAATGAGCAGTTTCGCTTGTCCCTTATATGCACAGTTGTTACATTAGCTGTCCCAACGCTTATGGCCTCGGGTTGGAGAGTTCCACTAGTTGTCCTCATTAAGAATCTTCTCGCTTTTTTTTTAACCGCCGCGTGATAAAAAAGGCAATCACGACAAGTCAACAGCTCGTCTTTCATGCCAGTCGCAGCTCCGCAGGCAAAAAGCTGCGCCAGGTAGATTGCCTGCAGACCATAACCACTTTAGTTGCAGTGTAGGAAATATTACCTCAGTAATCTCCAGCAAGAGGCAATTCAGCAGGAAATGGCTCCCTGTACTGGGTTGTATATATATGGTTGGGGCTGAGTCTAGCTCATAATTCAATGTGGTCATTGGCACTATTCATCGTCTGTCTGCTGAGGCAGGGTGCTGGCTATATGACAGTGAAAGCCACAGTGGCACTTCCACCACTGCTTTATGACTGGCAGAGACCCTGGGGCATCATGACTGGAGTGCTGCGAGAGAACATGGCTGCCAATCACTTGATATTAATCTCCCTGTGATCACGGGAGACAGCCGACACGAGAGGAGCAACGCGGAGCGGGGAGGTGCCGGGAAGCGGACCCAGCTGGTGCGAGGCCGACAGAAATTACCCATGTGTTTGGTCTCATGGAGCCCAATTGCTTCAAACACACCTGCACACACACAGAGAGCAACCTCCACACACAAGCTGAAGGTCAGTCTCTCTCACAGCAGTCTGCACTGTACAACGTAATTTGTTTAGACATAAACTTTCTGAGCGTGTCATCATGATGGATTCCTTGGAGCTTTATAAAACCGCTCATTGTACTGCGTTTAAAATCCAAAGTACGGTAAAAAAAAAAATCCAAGAAAGATACCAGACAACTTGCACTTAGAGTTCATATTATATACACTGTGAAATAAAAAATAAGAATATTGTTAATTAATTCAAACATTTCATAAATCACATACAAAAGAACAACTCTTAGTCCAAAGCAAAAGATATTTCATAACTTTTTCACCTCCACCTATGGATTTATCCACTTTTGGACATAGGCTGTGAGGTATAAGCACACAGAAGTTCTTGGCAGGTAGAGACAGCATGGATTTTTATTTAATTTTTCGGGGGTGGGATTTGTTGCTACTTGCATTTATACTATAGTAGAATTTGTTTTCTGCATTTGACCCATCCCTGAGTACCTTGACCAAGGATGCTTTGACGCATGGCCATGCAGGCTGGGGTTTGAGCCCAACTCTCCCACATGGAAGGAGATCTGTCTTCCACTGATCTACGGTGGCCCCCCATTTCAGCATTTCTGCATTGCACTCCCATCCATTCACTTTGCAAATGTGCGCTCCCTCGCCAGTAAATCGGATGAGCTGCTTCTCCTCACCAAGAAAAATTGAGATTTCTGCAGATCTGCAACCTTGTGCATCACTAAATCCTGGCTCGGTGAGCACATCCTGGACTCAGCACTACGTCTGCCTTTACCGCACTGACTGTGAAGTGGACCTAACGGGGAAGACGGGTAAATCGCCTATCTCCGTGTGAAACAAATCATGCAGCCCTCACCAAAAAAAAAAGTATCTTCATCAACTGTAAACTCTTATATTCACTGCAGGACTTGTCCTCATTTTTCTTGGTTGGTGTTTATATTCCACTGCATGCCTGGTGAGGCTTTAGAGCCCTGGATACAAGGTAATGGAGCATTAACACCCAAATTCTCTACACATTGTTCTGGGGGACTTCAACACGACCAAACTCAGACATGAGCTTCCAAAATTCAGATAGCACGTTTTACGTCCCAACAAAAAAACATGGACCACTGCTATACTGTCATAAAAGATGCTTATCGCTGTGTTCCATGTGCAGATTTGGGCCTTGCCTAAAAGCTGTGGAGATAACGGTGGACTTCAGGAGGAACCCCTTCTCCTCTGTCCCCATCACCATTCTCAACAGCTGTGGTGGCCCCATTCATGTTTCTGGGTACCACCATCACCAACACCAGCCTTTTAAAGGATTTCATGACCGCAGTCCTCAAGTAGGCATGGCCACAATCCAGCCTGTCCTCTGTCAATCCATCACAGTTTGGGTCAGCAACCAAACAGGACAGAAACAGACTACAGAGGACTATTAAGACTGCAAAGAGTGAGGAAACAAGCAGCAGTGACCTCCGTCACCCAGGAGCTAACCTCTTTTCACCTTTCCTCTCCAGCCGGCGCTACAGATCACTGTATACCAAAACCACTAGACTAAAAATGTTTTTCTCCCCAGGCCATCAGCATGTTAAACAATTACATTTAACACCTGCCACAATGCTAGAAAAAATAACTAAATCATGCAAACTACAATTTAAATAGCTATAACCTGTATAAACAGTCTTCGAATCTTCAAATTCTGCACTTAACTGTCTAATAAATTACTGTTCTGAAAAAGTAGGCATACATGTTTGAAGATGAACACAAGAGAGACTGGAGTCAAACCTCTTGTGTGCTTCATACTTGGCAAAATAATTTCTGATGTCTGTAAAAACACCAATGAAACTCTAGATTGTTTTGCATTGTTTTTGTAACTTCAGGAAGAGTTGTTGCTTATCAGAAGATACACTAACTGCCCTTTTCATACAATGAATTCAAAATTCTGCATCATTTATAAAATGAATACTATATTTACCATAAGTTATGAATTCTGGTGTGTTATTGTAGTCTGCATAGTGCCCTTAAAATAGTGATCATGTCAGTCATAAATTGAAATCATGAGACAATATGACACAAAGTCATGATTCATGAGTCCATGAGCTCTATTTACTGGTAAGCACATATTTCCCCACCCACAACAGTGTATTTTTGAACAATACAGAGAGGAGTATCTGTGTGTCATCATTTATAATTAGACCATGTGTTTTGTTTTTGTCATTTATATTAAGATCATAGCACATTAAGGCTTCTGTTTTCATTTCTGTTATACTCAATAAATACAGAAGAAACATAATAAAAGATTTAACTAGTCAACTTTAAACCTTTATCATTTGTGAGTAAACATTAAACATTTAAAAACACAAAACTGAAAACTTTAAAAATATGTTTTCCATCTGTCTCATTTAATTTTCATCCTAATACGGGGCACCGTCAGCAGGCCCTGATCACAGGACCTGGTCCCTGCCAAGAACTCGGTCAGAATCGTAAAATGCTTTCAAACTGGGAGCCAGTGAGGCTGAATCCACAGGGGAATCGCATGTGGGAACATGGGTGGTTTGGTCAGAAGCCCTGGCAGCAGCATTATGATCAACCGCCCCAGAGAGGTTTTGCTCAGACGTGTGAATAGTGCATTAGTCCAGACGTGACAAAACAAAAGCATGACTATTTTTTCAGGATGTGACACAATGGAGAAAAAGAAACAAGCAAAACCTGAAAAAACAAACTAAAATGTCCACACATCTTAACAAATCACTAAATAAAATAAAAATTTGCTGTTTAAAAAAACATATTTCTCCACTAAAACCATTATTACTGTATAATTATGGATTTACTGCTTGCTAATATGAATATAAGTTTTGCTTTCTGAATATACAATGTCTTTTGATAAGAATAGTTTTCATGTTTATCTTTTTAACTTTTAATACTGACTTAAATTACACTTGAATCTCTCCTGTAGGCAGAATTTCGGCGCTGTGAGTTACTTTTTGCTGACGTTCAAGCCTTTGCTGTTGTTAAAAGCAAATTTCCTCATCTTTAGTCATATGACATACCTCTGACACAGGCGGAAAGAAGCTTTAGCGCTTTCTTCCCTTAACTCCGCACTTTGCGTACAACACGGATCATCCCAGCGGAGAATCTAAGGAAATCACGTAACAGACGTTAGCGAATGCGCCGACCTATCGTGCGTTACGTCCAATAATACGGACTTTTTTTGGTACCGAGTGGAGAGGAGATGCACACGGCACTCGAGTGAGGTAACTATTTAAAAAAACCCATTTGTTTTCATTCACTCCCACAACATGGACTCTGGTAGCGGTTCTTACAACATGTAGAGTCCACCTAACATCGTTGAGAACATTTGTAACGAAATTATAGACAGTAAAACACACGGCTGCTCATTGTAGACTGCAGGCTAATTTCCTGTGTTTCGTCTGCTAGCTAACGTTAGCTGGTTTAATTGTTGTGTTTTTTTTTGGTTAGCGTTAGCAATAGCCTAATGACTAAATGAACCGAGCGGTCTGGCTTTAAATCCGTATATCAGGGTGGCTTTTAAGGGCGTGTGAACCATGATGTGAGACTAGTTAATGCGGATAAGTGAGGAGTCTTTTTTAGCGTGTTGAAGTCACGCTTCAGTGACGCGGAAGAGCATGCTCTTGGTGCACCATGTGCGGCGTCCAGCCCTCTTGAATGTATTGGTAATTTGTAGAAGAAGTTAAAACAACAAAACATTTCAATGAGACTTAGTATGTTTAGCTACGCTTCACTTAAAAGGTATTTTCTTTTATTTCTTTGTCTTACTGGTGTTGCATCGTGATGTGTTGCCCAGTCGAAAACTGTTTCCCGACCTAAGAAGTAGATTTCAAGTAATCGAGGTGTGTTCCTCCTACTTAAATGTTGGCATAGATTAGATGAATACAATTCTCAAAATGAGAACCTCATGAAATCGTTAGCTCTTAAGTATTTTAGCTTATTCTCTAACTGAACACAGGGGAACTCTTTTTAATAGTGATTTTCTAAAGTGTGCATCTCATGCTAAACTTAACATAAAACAGAGTTTTCCTTTTAACAGTGTTCTTAACATTAAATTGTTTAAAGCAAAGTTTAAGGGGAATTTGAGCAAAAGAGGAAGAGAAACTGCATATGGGCATAACTCAGAAAGGATCTTAAGTTCTGGACAGTCAGCTGATGTGAATACTTCTAATACAAATCAAATGTCATACTATGCAAAAGTGTTCAATCCTGTTCCTTGAGGGCTGCTGTCCTGGATATTTGAGATATGTTCCTGCTTCAAACCCCTTGATTTGATTTAATAGGTGATCAACAGGCTTCTGCTGTAAACATTAAATTAGTTGTATTGGAGTATAAAAACATCTAAGATATCCTCAATAATGGCCATAGGAATTCAAGTTTTGAGACATTTTGCCTGTTTTACATCTTTTACCAGTTAATGATTAATGGATGTTACTGTCATTTGGCTGGCTTTATCTGAGTTTTTGTTTGTCCTTTAGTGTTAAAGCAGGAAACGCCAAGAAATAATCTGTTATTGTAGATTCAAAATGTTGGCCTTTTTAGTGTTTTATGTTTAAACATAAAATCTTGTTTGACTGTAAACTTTCACATGATATGATTTGTTTTTAAGCTTCATGCTTCAACAACTTGGTTAACATCACCTTTATTTACTAAAACCTAAACAGCCAATCAGGGGTTTCTCTCAATAGCCAAACTTATCAGTTCTCCTTGTTGGGTTTGCTAAATAAAAGTATCAAACATGGTCTGAACAGATTTTATCATGCTGAGAAAAACATTCACAAACACTCCAGCTGATGCTTCATAAAAGGAGTTTTATTTTTATAGCCCCTTTCAGGGAAAAGATCACAAGGTGCTTGTATCAGTATGTTCACTAAGCAATATCCTAACAAAGCATTATGTTTATATATTTTAAGGTTATGTGATGTCATTTATATTATGAGTAAGTGTTTCTAAGTTTGAGTTTCCTTTTTGCACCAATATAAACATCTGTAATGTTGTGTCTTGGAAATATAATACTTAAATTGTTCTCATAAATGTGCTTTGACCCAAATTGACCCTCTGAGCTAAACTAGCTGGATAAAGGTCTCCTCCAACCTCAGCTTGTTGATTTGAAAACATTCCTGTCCTAGAAAAAACTTTTAATATGTGCAGGAAATCTGAGCCACCACTTCATTACATCAGTTACTGTGTGCATATTGGTCATACAGAGTGTTAGATTTTTATTTTTTGTTCTCGTGGGTACCAAACGTTTTTATCTCAAAGGCCCATATTGACCTAGTTACAGTAATTGAAGGGTCACACCAGGGGTCACGTTAACCGGAATTTTCCGGTATTTAACCGTTTTTTTTTTACTCTGACGGAAAGATCTGAAGGGCGCGCACACCATCAGACCGTCATAGGCAATCACTGAATTGTCCCCACTAATAATTTGAACTAAGGATGCAGAACTAGCGCTGCATCTCCACCAATACCTGCAGCCCAGACTGAGGTTCTGTGCTGCAGAGCGCAGACCTGTGATCCAGACGTCCTGCGCTCTGCAACAGAAGAACACTGGTCCTCCAGAGCGCATCAGGTGTCAGACCTGATCCGCTCAAACGCCGCGTTGCAATCTGGTGCTCAGTGCGCGATCAGATATGGATTAATTACACTTCCTGTTGTAATGGGCTCTCAGAGTCGCGTTATAGGCTGTGGAGGCTTGTTGACACGCAAAATCTGCTCCGCGAGCCGCGCGCACATAGAACTGGACTCAAAACGCGAGGAGGTCCGAATTAAACATCAGCGACAGGTTTCCCCCCCCCCCCCCCCCCCCCCCC
>SSNR01000037.1:2275378-2328185 GCA_006937965.1 Callopanchax toddi
AAAATTTTTTTTTTTTTTTTTTTTTTTTTTTTTTTTTTTAGGATTTAATTTATCCATGTAAATGCTTTTTTGCTTGAAGGTCATGAAAATCACAGACGTGTGTGCGGCTTTAAAAAGCACTGAGTGTGAAAACGTACAGCTGTGCTCACTTTGCACAGCTGCTGAGAATAAACTGAGGTTTTACTGGATATAGAATTGTGTATGTAACATGACCAAACTGCACATAATGAAGGGTTTTATGTTGTATTTGTCTTGTTCGCTTAAAAAATATACCTCCTAACTTCAAATCTTCAGTTTAAATTAAATCCTGGTGTTACATCTTTGTCAAAATCCCCCGCCAGAAAACAAAAAGCTTACCAAAAAATTCCGATTAAATTACTTCAGCTGTGTCAAATGCATGAATTAATCAAATTTCTCATGTTCAACAGATTAAATCGTGCTTAGACTGCCATTTTCTTTGAGCTGAGATTCTGTTAACAGGTTTTCTGGGATGTAAAGGGAGTAAATTGTAGATTGGGTTAGTTTTGGATCAGTTCATAGAACCTCATGAGACGACACCATGTCGCGTCCCATCTCAAAGCAACCTTTTCTTCACAGTCTGTAGCGCTCTAACGCAGTCTGCAGAGCTGCTTCTCACATGTTGAAGGTCAGAAGCTCAGCCAGTCTTTAAGTAATTTAATAATTACAATTTGTAAATAAGATATTAGAGGTTATAATAATTTTGGGATAGGCTTTTGGACGATGTTTGTATTTAAAAAACAATCTAAATTTTGGAGTAACAGCAGTCAGAAACACGTTTGGGATTACTCTCAGCTACTACCACACTAAGTAGTAGTGTAGTATCTGTACAATCAACCAAGTTGTAGCCATTTTTGTGTTTTTGTTATTTCAAATCTTAATCTCTTCTTTCCCACAAGGCTGTGAATAGTTTCATTGTTAGACTTTCAGAGCCCAGAATTACAAACTAATTTTTTTTCATCCTTTCTTAACACAGGGCTTTTTTGTGTTAAATTAACTGTTAATAACCCTGAGCATATGTTCGGGATCATTATGTCAGACGTAACTAAGACTTTTTCAGAGAACTGGAACACATTGTACATATTAAAATATATTTACTACTTCTTAACGTACAAAGTAAATTGTATAGAGGCTATATCCTTTAAGACTTAAGCCTTTGCATACAAGTCCTACTTTATATTTTGGCTCTAAGTGGCTTTTAGTTTCACTTTTTTATGCCTACAAAACTAAATGAATGCTTTTGCAATGTAGAAATCAAGCTCAATTCACAAGATTTTCATCTGAAGAAGTAACTTTGTGTGTTTGGGAAGTTTGGCAGTGCAGGAATCGAGCATCTGGGTTCAGCAAACACAGATGGGACCTGATGAGTTTATGTGTTTTACAGTGAGACCAGATTCATTTGAAATACACACACAGGCTTTATGCTGTTGTTGAAATCATGTCTCAGCTCTGTTTGCTAAACTTCTGCGTTTGACTTACTGTATGTGGATAAAACTGACTTGTACATATGAGACATTTGCTGAAGGGATTTAGTCATTGATTACATTGGATGGGAAAATGGGCAACAATCACATTAAAAGTTGGAGGTTTAGCTAAATTAAATGGTATGAAAAACTGTCCGTTTGTCCACTTCGTCATTTCCTATTTGAATGTAGTTAGGTTTTTCTTCTATTTACACAAAAATGTCCTTGTCGGTGCCTGGTCATTTTAATTAAATTGGAAATAGGTAAAAGTTTAGAGAGAGAGACAAATAAAATAAATCCTTTTAGTCTCAGAGTGTTTGAATAAGACTGAATGATTGCATTAAAATTTGAGGTGTTTTTTGGGCATATATATCCGATTTCCTCTCGTCTTCTGAATGCATAGGTTTAAATGATATAAAATCATCCCATATAATTTTAAGAACTGCTTGTTGTTTAATTAAAACATATTGCTTCTTTAATCACTATAAAACTCTTATTTATAGTAGGAATGGGTATCGGTTTTTCAATAATATTGGCAATATCGGTAAATATCGGTATCGGTTTTTGTAATGATGACACATGACCTTTACATACCATGCACATGTTATACATCAAACTGTTCGACTACTTCTCCTCTCTCCCAAAATGTCAAAATATAACAAATCTGATGTATAGTTTTTGAGATATTTTGTATTTATTTGGCACACCTTGTATTAAATACTGTGTTTGTCTTTTTTTAAATGAGGGCTACCACACTTGTATTGGAAATTAAGAGTTGGACAATATCGGTGAAAAAGCCAATATCGAGCATCCCTAATTTATAGGTGCCACCATCTTGTTTCTAATAGGATTTTTGTAAACACAGTTCTTATTTGGACCAAAATGGCCACAATCTGCTCTACGTGCTCCACCATCCCCACACTAATGCTGTTTATGAGACAGTCCTTTACTCACAGCCTGAATTTCAAACAGCACAGTGAGGCTGTGTATCATGATTTGTAATGTTTTGTGGAATAATGCTCCAAATTGTCTGGTTAAAGCCACCATTATGGTTTTGTATTATTTATAGGTAGTGGTGGATGTGATTTTGTGTTGGAGGTTCAGGGATCATTAGAACAGGCTGGTTTAGGTGACAAATGTTGTGTTTATAGCTTTGAGTTTCCTGGAGTAACATTTGATGAGTCAAGATCTGGTTTAAGGACAAAGTTTGAACATTTATTGTATACATTTTGGTTTCTGTGCTGATCTTTCTGCAGCACGTTGTACCTCTGAAAATCACACAAAACTGCTAGTTCTCCTTTAGTCTGTTGATGTGGTCTAAATCATTAAAATGAGAGAATTTCTATAAATTCTTACCTGTCCAAAAAGCACATCTGCTTGTCAGATGAAACTTGTGGGACAAGGCATGAATCAATGCTGACTGAAAATGAGTTTTAACTGATTTTATAAGTTTAGGGCTTCGTGATTAAGAAGGTATGGGGGAAATCCCTTTGTGGTGCATTTCACACTTACCAGCTTGCATGCACTTCTACATTAAATGCTAAAATGTGCAGTAAGTTATGTAAATAGTGCACATGTAGCATATACATTTGCACCTGCTGGTCAGGGGATTTATTCGTTACACGGCGTTCTGACTGCACAAATTCCCAGACGCACACCTCCCCATTCCTCCCCGCCTCACTGTACAAATTAGTTAAGTCACTGGATTCAAATTCCTCAAAACATTCAACCTGTTACAAATGTTAGTGCTGGCGTGAACTCCAGTTGTTTGGTCTTACTTTGGATTAGAGGTAAGCATCACTTGCCATTGCCGTTTTGCCAGGGTGTTATTACTTTGACGTCTACTTGGTGTATTCCTCAGCTAATTGTTCTGTTTGTCGCCTTGCCGTCTTATACACTTGCGTGCTGTAATGAACATGTTTCCAGGCCACAGAGCATCAGCCGTGCACCTGGGTCTCGCCACAGCTAGTGCACGTCATTTTTTATTGCAGCCTTTTGATTCTGCTGACAGAAGTGATGGTTAAAAATGTCAAAATAAGAAAATGATTCAGTGGCTTCAAGTAGAAAATCTGTAGTTGATGTGACATTTCTTGCACTGTTAGATTACTTGAAGTTAAGATGTGGTCTGTTTATATTGTTTTATTTAGACCAGAGGGATGCTGGGTAATTACTATGAAGCATATGTGCCTTGTTTTCTCCGTGCATTTAATTTACATGCACATACAGACAGATCAAGGCTTTTTGGACAAGTTGGAGCGTCCTTTAAAAAGGTTTGAATTCTTTTTGTCATTATTGTGAAATGGATGTGACGTATTTTAAGATAAACACAACTCAAACATTCATCACATCTGCAAAATCTGCAGCTGTCAGACTGATTGTTGATAGTTTTAAGAAGCTGTGTGCATTTGTTTGAATAATACACGAGTCAGAATATTTGCAAGAGGCTCAGAGAATGACTGGGAGAAAAGTTTTGAGCAAACAAAATGACCACCATGATCACTGTTTTGCTGTATTTGTAGGTGGTTCTCCACACGCTGACATAAAGTGTTGTCTCTTTAATCACGAGGTGCATGTCTTTATGTGCTTCCTGTGAGCAATAACAGTATTTTATTCTAGCTTCAGATTGTTAGTGTTAATGTGTAACCGTGCAGCATGACCACTTATAAATGCTCCTTAGAAGAAAACGACTATTTTCTGAGCTTTCTTTTTGATCATTATGTCACTTGAGGTGATGTCTCATGCTCATTGCTCTCCTGAACCTCATCCTTTGCCAACAGATCGCAGTCGTTCAGTGTTCTCAGACCATCTGCTAAAAGTTGAGTCCATGTGACGGCTTACATCTGCACTCTCTCACGTGCCTTTGGCCTTACTAAGAAAAGCTACTCTTCTGACATTTATGCTTCTGTCTCAAGAAGCAACTGTGTTCTCACTTTATTCTTTGTGCAAACGTTTGATCGTGTACTGTCCTGGTTTATGAGTAAAATTGAGAAGGACTCATTTCAGGAGTGAATTTTATAAAAAATTTAGAGACCATATGTAAAGTTTTACATTTAAAGAAGACATTTGGTCTCTTTTTTTCCCACAAACAAATTGTGAGGTCTTTATCAAAGGGTTGTAACATGCATTAGTCAAAAAACAAACACAAAAGCCACTACCTGCTAACTTTAAATCACTTTTATATCTCATAATCAGGGGACATTTAGTATTGATTAACTTCTAAAGAAATTCCAGGAGAACACAGAACAATTTTTTAATGGTCTAAGAACAAGTTGTACCAGACTGACCAAGCATCTCCTTATACATATGAAAGATTAAGTTATTATTTAGTATATTGAGGAAAAAATAAGATAAATATCCCTTTTATTGTTTGCATGTGAGTGTGCACCTTGAAGGCAGGGATGGAGGCACTTCACAGTGAGAAAAAAGTGTAAAACAACAGTTTTAAGTCAATCTTATTAGTGTATAAGTAATGCTTTAAGCTGTTATGTAAGTGGTCGTGTTATGGAAGGGAAAAGAAATGTTCTTGGTTTGCCATTGTAAAAACAAGCCACTGAAATGCCAGGCTGTTTTTGTAACTTCGATCTTCCGTTTGCTCCCCTGCAGACATCAGCTTGATTCGGAGATGAGAGGGATGTTTTTGGTCGTGTGAGAATCATATGAAGCAGCTTAGGAGGTCGGAGTCAGGTTTTTTTTCTTTTTGTGGAATTTACTGGGTTCATTTGGCCAGAAACATTTTGTACACTTTACTAGTGAAATATCTAAAGAATAATGCAGAGAAAAGCTTTTAGAAACTTAAGTTTTTTCATGTTTTTTTCCCTAAATGTAGCAATTACAAGACATTCTTTTATTATCTAATTAAGCTCACTTTCCTTTCTGCTGTCTATTCTTTGACGTTTAGTCTGTTGTTGCTTCTAGTGAATCTGACATATATTGTGATTTTTCAAATCTACACTTGCAGACAAAGTGCAGGCAGCCCTGCTAGTAACACAATTTCAACTTGAAGTTGAAATTGGATATTTCAGGTTGGAGCATTTAAAAAACTTAATCTGTACAGAAATTAGTTTCTTATTCTATTTTTTACTGTTAGAAAACATTAAGACATTTTATTTTTTACTTCCATAGGTTGTAGAGAATTGTTACAGAGTTCCTAAAATTGTTTTGAGGAATTGTTGCTTCCAAGATGCTTGGATGTTGTTTCCCACCACACAGCTGTTGGTTGTAAATAGAAATTAACAGTCTTGTTTCCTCCGTGGCGATTCGTCTAATTTGAACAGGTGACGTATAATTTAGATCTTTGCTTGTTACTTTATTTTTACCCTCTAAGACTCGGAGTATAATATTCACGCCAGATAGAGATGTGCTTGTTTTCTTTAAATGCCAAGCACAACAAAGAGTCTTATCAGGAAGTCCTGCAGGCTGTGCTTTTGCTTTGAGGGTGTGTTCTTAAAAATAGGTCCCGGTTTTGCCCCAACCTATCTGCTGTTGGGTTCATAGGTCACCGTGGTCTCGTGTTTATAAATGTTGTCTGCAGCAGTGAAGGAGGCTCGTAGCTCCTCTTAGTCTGCAGCTTTGGTCAGAGTGCCACCATTGTCTTGTCTGCCCATCATTCCAGAAAACGTTTAGGTGGAGGTAGGTAACCTTGGTATTGGTAAAATTATTGAGCAGCCGGCTGGATTTATTATTATTATTATTTAAATAGATGTATATTTTCTACAGTTACGGCTTGTTGAGGAGTTGAATGGTAAATTGGATGTAAAAAAAAAAAAACCTTGATTTCTCAGATTTTTGCAGAAACGTTGACGATCATCCTTGTCTGTGTTTAAACTAAACAGGTTTATTGGGTGAGATTGCATTACCAAATCCATTAAGCCTCAATAAGAAATGCTTTTTCTACACAAACTGCTGATTTTGTTATCTCAGATGAAGGAACTCCGTTATAAGCTGATAAGCCAGTGATGTCATTTGGACAGCGATCAAGCTATTCATCAAAGTGCTTTGTTCTCCATTTAACTGACTCTTTCTAATCATTTTCTTTGTTAAACACTTTATCAGAGTTGGTGGGAATACTTTATTTGTTTTCTTCCAGTCTGGGTGAGATTATGTTGTGAATAGGTGTGTTTGTGCGCATCATGTATGATGATAAAGCTATTCCTCGAGGACAAATACAAAACGTCAATCATCCACAGTATTATAACCACAAAGATGAATGTTGTAACGCTGACATCAGTCCAGTGCTCTGATGCTAATCTCTGTGTTGAACTGATCTTTGGCACGAACCGAGATCCTTCTTCCCCAATTCAATGGTGGGGACCCTCAGAAGGGTTTTGAACACTTTTAAAAACTCCAGAGATAATTACACAACTGAGCATGTCCAGGTACTGGGTGAAATCAGTTAGATGATCGTATAGTGTTAAAAAGCTAATTTTTGTAATAATTTCTCATTTGTAAAAATGAGTTTTTGTGATGCGGCGTCTCGCTGCATCGTGGGTGTCAAGAACGAAATCAATGTAGTAAATATTGATGTTCTAGTTGGTGCTCGGAGACCTGCGCTGTGCACTCTGTTGTAACTAGTCCTGACAGCTGTGAGGAGGAGCTGTCATCCTGTTTGTTTTTAAATGTACCTGTGGTGTGCACAGCACTATTATATTCCCGTATGGCACGGAAGCTTCTGTATAAACTTTGCTAACAAGCTGGCGGCCAAAAGTGCGCCTTTGTCTGGTCTGTGCTGTGTGCCGTCTCAACATTCTCCGGCGGTATTCCTCATCTGACCTCTCTTTATATCTTTACACCCCCTCTCCTCATCCTTCAACCACCCACAGGCTTCACAAGAGACCTTATGAGGATCATTTGACTGGAATGATATTGCTGCTTCAGGCTTTTTAAAGTGCGAGAAAATAAGCAATTTGTTACTCAAACCTCAGTAGGGTGTTTCTTTTGCTCTGAAATGCTCTTCAATTCAGTCATTAGAACAGTTATTCTAAGATAAAGGTGTTGCAGTGTTGACGGTTGTTTGTCTGCAAGCTTGTTAGTCACATTTTACCGATTTTGTCATAAAATTAGATGTGAAATGCTTTTTATCCTGCAATGCATCAACGTTTCAGGGCAGG
This sequence comes from Callopanchax toddi, assembly GCA_006937965.1. Taxonomy (NCBI): domain Eukaryota; kingdom Metazoa; phylum Chordata; class Actinopteri; order Cyprinodontiformes; family Nothobranchiidae; genus Callopanchax; species Callopanchax toddi. The sequence goes on from SSNR01000037.1 coordinate 2,282,967, forward strand.
ATTTCTGCGCTGATCTGCTCATGTAGAAACTGAATTATCACTGAAACAATCCCTAAAATCTCATTTGTAGTTGACTTGTAGCCTACCAGACAAAAGGCATCTGCAAACATTTTATTTTTTATAAAAATCTGTTCAGAACAACCTCATAAAGTGAGCTGAAACAAAACCCAACCATATCACTTTATATGTATAAGCTGATTGAATTTGTTTTTGCAGGGGACCATAAGTGAGTGGACAATGCGAGTGCACGTGCATACCAAGTTTTGCCTGCTGTGCGTGCTCACATTCCTCTTCCATCAGTGCAACCACTGCCATGGAGGACACAGCCATCAGAATGGTGGACATCACCATGACGACCACAGCGATCTGCAGATTTCCGAAGCTCCGTACGTCAGAGCTGCTACCGTGTCTCCAAAGTCCAAGAGTCCCGACACTTTAGAGGAGGAGCAGCGCTTCTACATCCAGCAGCTGTTCAGGCACTATGGTCAGAAGGACCGCTTAGATTTCCAGGGATTTCAGAGTCTGTTGCTTAGCTTGGGTCTGGGAGAAGTCAAAATGGTGGATGCAGATCATGAGGAGCTGGGTCATGACCACGTAGCCCACCTCGACCTGCTGGACTTACAGAAGGGGCTGCACTCGCATTCATCTCCTAGTGAAGAGCAACATGATCATTCTGTCCACAAACCTCATTCCCACCATCATCACGCAGCGCAAGTCCCAACACGCTGCAGCCTCACCACTCCAAGTCCAGCTTCTGGTGCTCCCAAAAAGCGTGACCACGATCATACTCATCATCACAGCGAGGCAGAGGATAGCAACCATGAACGTTCTGATAATCATGATCACAGACACGAAGAAGAGGACCAACATGTTAACCACAAGGAGGTGTCCTCTCAGCCTCATAATCACCATGATCATGGGGACCAGATGCCCTCCGCCCACCTGGAGCTGTCTTCTGCAGCCCCAACGGAGAGTCGGCCCAAAAGGCCCAGAAAGCCAAAGGTCAGAGTCCATCAGGGGCCGAGCAAGTCCCCTTCCCCTAACACACCTCCAGCTGATGAACACAGTCATCAACACAAACACGATCACACTCATAAAGAGAAGAGAGAAGCTCCAGGAGCGCCTGTCACATCAGTCGTACCTGTTCTCTCCGGACACCCAGGTGGTCTGTCACACCAGCACGAGGAGGTAGGACACCGTCACACATGAGAACGAACTCTGAATCAAAGTTGATTTTAGTATTTTCCTGTCTTCAGATGAAATGGTAAATGACTCCCTTTCAAATAAATCTGAACACTAAAACCTTTCCTAATTGGATAATAGTCCTAGCTCATTAATCAGCGTTTGATTAAATCACTCTGGAGGATTAAATGTGGCTTTTCTTGAACTGATGCCATTGTTGACATTTTTAAATACATTTCTAAAACCTTATAATGGCAGTTTTGAAGATATATTTTTAATATGTTCCAAGTATTCATGATGTATGCTCTTATAATCACATTTCTAGTGTAAAAACAATGTGTTTTTAATGTATTTCTATCTGTATCTGTATAGTGTTTAAACCTCACTCAGCTCCTCACTTACTACGGCCTGCATCCGGAGTCCCTCATCTCCCCCAGCCAGTTCACCTACCTGTGTCCTGCCTTGCTCTACCAGATAGATAGGCGTGTTTGCATCCGCCATTTTCACCAGATGGTGGAGCAGGAGGCCCTGGAGCCCGTCAGTTCTGGTAAGATCTGCTTCACTTTGGTAAAGTCAAACATTTCCACCAGTTTTAATATTTTTCATGACGTTTATATGATGCTAACTATTTATTTGTGGGTATTGCATGACATTTTCTGACATATGACAACATAAAGTGCACAGAAAAGCATCTTTATCATCTTTATCATACATTTCAGGGATATTTAAAGTATCAGGGTTTCTGATCTAAACCAGTTCTGCATCAAACCAGCGCTCTGACAGAAGATAACATGAAGCAGCGCCCCATAACCCATTAGTCTTTCATCACAGTCCACCCTGCTTGTTTCATCAATAGATCATTGTTGTGTGGTGTCAAACCAATAGGCCATTGACAGCATCTTCAGTAGGAATGTACCTCAGGCATTGATTGGTGTAAATAAAAAAGCGTATCTAAGACTAGACTTAGTTCCTGACTTTTAGATCTTAGATTGATAACAACACGTGTGTTTTTCTGTTTACTGTTGACTCTGATCTTGATAAGAAAGCGCCACAAGGTTACATCTTTAACGTCTTGCTTGTAAAGCCTCAGAAATATATTTTTTAAGGTTATCCTACAAACTGTTTATAGCTGCATGTTTCAGGAAGGCTTACAGCCCTTCAGGTTAATTAATTTATAAACTGAAGATGACAATTATATCAAAATAATACTTTTTTTCTTCATTAGAAATTAAAGTATTAATGTTGCTCTCAGCTGAGGGTTCTTGCAGAGTTCCTGTTTGGTTCGTTTTCATAAGATTCTGGATTTAGAAAGTGTCAATAAATGTACAGTCCTACTTCATCAGTAGGAGTTGGTAGACAGGAAATGTAATCAGAGAGCTGCTTGTTGAGGTTACTACAGCCAGGTTTCAATCCAGTCATAAATCAGGAAGAACAAATATAATCAGTGTGTTTCATCACATCCAGCTGTTCTTAATGGATTCTGTGATTTTTATCTTCACAGTTTGCTCCTTTTTAAAAAAAAACAAATTGCGTCTATGGTAGTAAACATATCATCTCGCCGACTGCTTTTCCTGATTCAGTAACATTTAAAAACAAAACCCAGTAATAAAAGTGACTGAAAGGTCATCATGACGTTCTGCTCTGGGACTTCTCACGGTGTTTCTGCATTTATGAGCCTCTCAAATTATAAAGTCACAATATCCCGACGTTAATAAGTTACAGGTTGTGAAATAAAACCATAAAGTCTTTATGTGAATCAAATTCGAACCCGTAAAGTCTGTTTGACCAATTAAACTCTCCAAAAGTTTCATAAAGTTTTATCTCACATACTGACTTCATCAGGGAATCTATATAAAGAAGGGAAATGTTTACGTATTTAACGATTCATCTGAAGGGCAGTGAATATTTACCTGCTTATTTTTCATCCTGTACTTTTGCTGCAGCGTGTTTCTGTTTCAGTCTTAATTAAAACGTATGCAAAGCAGTCAAGTAGTTGTGGACCCGTCATTGTAAACAACGGGCAGCGCTGCAAGTTTGGGGTCATAAAATGTTCTGCTAGACCTAATTTAATTAGAATTAGAGGTAGAAAGGGCACTCTTACTGACAGATAATCATTGGAACTGCAAGAAACTTGCACTTTAAAGTTTTTTTTTTTCCCAGTTTGGATGAAATAAAGCAGCAGGCACTTAAGTTCAATTGTGAGGATGTTCAATTATTAAACTCAGTCCCCTCTGGAGGAAACCTGCATCACATGTTCCTCAGGCAGCACCGTGCCACTGCTCACAACAGTCATAAAAATGGTAATGATGACGAGGGAGACAGCACAAACAAGTCAAAAGGCCAGCTATGGCTCCTCATTAGTGGGAAAACTAGAGGCGGTAGATTCTCAGAATTGGTGCACCAAGATTCAACCGCAGACATCAGGAAATGCTGCAGAGCTGCTTCTCATCTACCTCCTGCTGGCCTTCATGGGGGAGCTCAGAGAATGTGCCGTTCTCTCTCTCTGGTCCCCACTCCCCCCTCTTTTTGCGCTGTGCCAATTAGGAGGGCCTAAGCGACACCGTGGGCCATTTTTCTGAGCCATGGCTCACAGGAGACACGTAATTGGAGAGAAGCCACAGACCAGTTGGTCTCCTTCTCCTCTCTTCTGTTCCTTTATCACCGCCTTCAGATCGCCCCCCCTGCACACCTCCACAACTGCGTTCACACCAAACTGCACCTGCGTAAAGGTAATGAGATGGAGAAGTAGATGAGCTGCACGGGTGTGAGGGACCTGCGGTGATGTGGTGATGGACTTGTCTGGCTGATATACAGTTGCCTCTCAGGGTTGCTCCGTGTTCGGTCTGATGGCGACAAATAGGAAAGCAGCCAGCTGTAAAACGCTTACTTTGTAGAGGACATTGAAAATGAAGCCATAACGGTAAAACAAAAACATGATGAAAAACAGGCCATCATTGGCTTAATTGATGATTTTTATTAAAGTGCTTTGAGAGAAATCACTCAGATCAAATCTGTATTGTATCGCCTCGCCTTCTTCTGGTCATCCGGGGCAGCATCCCACCCAGGGAATACCAAACTGTCCTCTCTTCTACCACCACCTCCAGCAGGACCCTAAGGCGTTCCCAGGCCAGATTGAAGATTTACTTTCTCCGTGTCCTGGGTCGACCTGGGGGCCTCCTGCGGCTCTATCCGAGTCTCTCCCGGATGTCCGAGCTCCTCACCCTATCTCAAGGCTGAGCCCGGCCACCCTGCGGAGGAAACTCATTTCGGCCGCTTGTATCCGCAATCTCGTTCTTTCGGTCATTACCCAAAGCTCATGACCATAGGTGAGGATTGGGACGTAGATCGACCATTAAATTGAGAGCCTTGCTTTCTGGCTCAGCTCCTTCTTCACCACCACTGATCAGTTCAGCGTCCATCACTGCAGACACTGCTCCAATCCGCCTGTCGATCTCCCGCTCCCTCCTTCCCTCCCTCACTCGTGAACAAGACCCCGAGATACTTAAACTCCTCCCCCATCAAATCAAAATCAGTGCATCTCCACCTAAAACTGTAACTGAAATTATCATTTACATTTATATATGTTGTGTTCATGTGTGTGTAAGTCATTACCAAGGTAAGGTGCTGGAAAATCTTGAAAATTACCTTTGAAAGTGCTTGGAAAGATTTAAAAATCTGATTTTCAGAACTCTGGAGAACATAAATTCAGCCTGTCCATTTGGTCCTTCTTAGTGACGAGGTTAATGATGATTTGTCCACTAAGTAAACATGATCAAACAGACTTACGAGGTTTATCCTTCATAACATTTTCTGACTGAATCTTTACGTCATTGTGATTTTTCAGATCTTTGAGACTTTTCTTCAAATGAACTAAACTCTTCTGACTCTGGTTTCTGTTTAATATTAAACATATGCATATGATTTCCCACTTCTAGCTGTGCAGTTCAGATCAAAGTTAAGACTTTGTTGTAAAAACTTAAGATATTTTTTTAAAGATAAATGGATTTTGAGAGGATAATTTCCCTCAGATGGGCCAAGTTGTTTAGACTCATGCAGCATTTCAAATAGAAAACATGAATAAACGGCCAAGGGAGCTGTCCAGATAATTATCAGAATTATGCAAACCTCTAGTTTTTATTTCAAATAAACTAGTAAGGCTGATTTTAAATGCATACTGTATATATTTACATTTAAAGTTTTAACCTCCTCTAAGGATGTACTCCTGCTCCCTGAACGGAGAGGCTGTAGCCACTAGAGGTGTTTTTATAATAATTTTCAATTCTGCAGGTGGATAATGGTTCAGTAATAGCACGATACAGTCTCTATAAAGACCACTCTGTAAAGTAGAGGGAGTGTTTCTGGTCATCTGAAACACCTGAAGCTGATTCCATGAGAAGAGAAAGTGTTCTGCCTGTGTAATTTTACAGTCATTAGCAGGTCCCCCCCCCCTTTGGCTCCATCTAGCCTGTTATTTATTATAATGAAACACAATTAGAGCTTGAAATATGTTGGCCAAGTAGGTACAATTATGGACAACTAAATATTTTTGCAAACTCTGAGCAAAACATTTATTCTTTGAACAAGAATCGCCCACCGAGTCGCAGCGCCGGCTCTTGACGTTCTTTGCAGCAGGATAATTGCTGGCAGTTTGACGTATTGTCGCCTCTAATGTAGCCTAAGCAGTGTGAAAGGTGTACTTTACCTGCACACAGGATTCTGTTCATCAGCGCCCTTCAGCTGTACGGCTTTGGTGAAACGTTGCATTTTATACCACGTTAAAGATGTGGTCATTTTTAACAAGAGTCACAAGCTTTTCTCACTCCGTCCTTTGTGGCTTTGTGTTGTCTGACAGCTGGACCAACAGTTTAAATGGTCGAATACCGTTTTTATCTCTCATCATGACTTCAGCCTTGAATGAAAAATGAGGGGGGGTTGAATTTCTGCTGACATGTCACATCATGTTTTCTGCCTGAGGCGCCATATGTCATCACAAGGACACATGGACTGACATCCTCTGCAGAAAAGTTTCATTCACGTGCAAAAAACACAAAAAAGGATGCAATCCCAGCAGCCGACTGATGATAAGAGTCTAAAACCCAGACAGCACGTGACTCCTCGGTGCAAGTCTTGTGCCTGTCTGAGCTTTTGCATTGAATTCTGTAGGTCGCAGTCATGCAACTGTTCAAAATAATACGAAAGAAATGGAAATTAGTGTTTGGATGTTGTCACACTGACAGGGAAATGGTTTTCTTTTCTATAGCTTACAGTTCAACCAATAATCTCCAGCAACCTGCCGAGTCCCGCTCTCACATCACCCCAGTTATTATGTCTTTACCCTGTTGGATTCAGTTCTCTACATCTATAAAGGTCAGAAATAATCTGGCTCCAGACAGCAGCTGTGACCTTTTGACACTTCATATCCCTGCTAGATCCTTCAGATTTTCTAAGCAGGACCTTGCTAGTTGCACATCACTTTTAAATGAGAGCACAGTTGGTCCCGATCAAGTAAAGCCCTCTCTGGGAGTCAGATCAGCCCACTCTGGGGTATTTTAATGCACAGCTGAGGATCTGTGTTTTTGTGTTTGCCCCGTTCTGCTTCATGTTGTTTTTAATTGGTACATGCTTCTTGCTTTAGGTGCTTGTTCACTTTTTCCTCCTGAGTAAACAAGGTTTTTGGAATTCTTGTGTTCAGTGTGGGTCTGGATCTGGGGCTTTGTGTCCATCACCATCATCAGCCTGCTGTCGCTGCTGGGGGTGGTTCTGGTGCCCATTCTCAAACAATCCTGCTTCAAGTACCTGCTCACCTTCCTGGTCGCGCTGGCAGTGGGCACGCTCAGCGGCGACGCGCTCCTTCACCTGCTGCCTCATGTGAGTACGCCACAGTCAGCTAGAACCGAAGAACTCTGCATGGTTGGTGAACGTTGGGTCATATCAAGTAACTTAATGTTGTGGTAAGCTGTGCCAGAGATGTTGGAGCTACTCAGTGTGGTTGGAAACATTCACGTTTTAAGGAGGCTGCAGGCTGTGATTGATGCCAGCAGGTGGCAGAGTTTCACTGTTTAGTGGTCTTAAAAATTTATGAGATAATAAATTCTGAATCCAAAATTATTTTTATCATACAATAATCAATCTAAATGTGTAATAAATATATTTGTTACAGTCATTTACTAGTTTAGAACATGCATACACACCAACAAATTAAACTTGGATTTCTATTTAATCAAACATAAACTGGAGAGACGGTGCTGCTATAAAAGGAGAGAAGAGCTTGAAGTTCTTGAAATTGTTGTTGAAATTGGTTTCAGAACAAGTGCATTTACTTTCATGAGACAAGGAAGTAGAATAATTATTTTCCTTAGTTTTATTATTGTTTTGAAGGTACAATGTTCACCTATATCAGGGGTTCTTAACCTTTTTAAACTTGAGGCCCAACATTTCTAGAACGAAGTTAGCCAGGGCCCATCAAATTAAACTGTATTTATTATTATTAAATATTATTTAATCTCACACATGATTTGTATTACTAGTCCAAATCTATTAGTTTCATAGTGTAAATAAATCACGTGAAATAATATGCTCATCAAAAAGCAACTCATTTTTGTCATGCGTTTGTAAACCTGCACATAAAATAATACAAACTGAACCAGTCATTGGAACAATCAAGCATTTAAGGCTCAAGTAAGTCATCAACAAAATAATCATTCACGCTAAAACTATTTAAATATAATTCTCAAAAAAGCAAACTGCAAATCTTATAAAAAATTGTTACACTAAAACTGACTATAATCAAAAGTCAATCATTTTCAAATAAAACCACAGTAAATAAAATTGAAAATATTGCCTTTGCTTCTGTGGCAAATGAACAGCAGCATGTGAACAATAGCAGCTATATTTTTATTTCTAAAAGCTCTTAATGAGACACTTGAGCCTGCTTCTTTGACATAATCAGATCTAACCTGGGCTGAATGGCCGAAAGACTCATTCTCATGGTAGCCTCCAGAGTTGCTTTTAGTCTCCATTGTTAACGCGCCAACGAGTACGAATGGCTGAAGTCCAACTCCGGAGATTTAAATGTCTTCTTTTGGTTGTTTGAGCTTCATAAACAACTAGGTAGCGCATTGCCGCCCCATGTGGTCAGATTATGTATTGCGGTCATTCTTACCTGTGTTTCTACTACGGCCCTCCAGGCCCATAAGTGCAAAATAGAAATGATTTTGCGGACCACAAGGTGGCGCTCGCGGCCCATGGTTGGGCCGGGGCCCATTGGTTAAGAATGACTGATCTATATCATCACCAATGTAAAAGGTGCAGAATATTCTTACAACGTTAAACATGAAGTTGCTTGAAAAGTGTTTAAATATGATTTGGCAAATGTGTAAATACAACTATTGGTGCGGGAGTCAAATTTTTACACATGCTGAGGCGTATTTCTTGACACGAATCATAAGCTGCCAGTGCGTTTTGCTTTCATTTTGCCATCTTTACTTAAGTCAAATTTTTTAAACACTACAAGCCTTCAGAAGGGGTGTAAATGTGTGTTACTTGGAGTCAAGACAAAATGTGACTAAGTATGTTTAATTATCTTTTTTTTTTTTCTGTAATTTGTGATTTTTAGGTACCAAAGTTGAAGTTCAAATGCTAATTTAATGACATTAAATTAGCAAATTACAAAAGAAGAAGTTCTAATATCATTGATCCTATAGACATAAGTTCCAAATGTGGTGGGAAATTATTTCAAAATAAAATACAGTACAGCCTATTAGTTCATTTTTAAAAGATTTGTATAAAATCTTAACTCCTTTTTTCAAGACTTTTAAATACCATTAGTGCAGTAGGGTCATGAGTGTGTTTCTTTAAGTTTATTGTGGTGACTAAAGGGAACTAACTCTTTCTTTCTATTTTTATCAGCCTCTCAGTTATCCTTTGTTCCTCCTGTTTTCTGCAGTCTCAAGGACAGCATGACCACAGCCAACATGGGACGAACGATAACACTGATCTGATGACGGCCTTTGATGGAGTATGGAAGGGGCTCACAGCACTGGCTGGCATCTACCTCCTCTTCATCATCGAACACTGCATTGGCATGTTTAAGCACTACAAAGACCAGAAGGTGAGATGAACATGGTTCAGCAGGAGAGAGAAAAAACAGGCGGCCATCAAAGACTTTTTACAGACATTAGACTTTGTTGTGTTCTTTGAGTTTTGTTTTTCTTCAGACTGTTTGAGGTTTCTGACGTGAAACGAGGGTCTGTAAATAGAACATGAAATTGTTTTGATGCTCACAGGGCGTGAAGAAGCTGAGTGAGGAGGGTAAGATTGGCAGAAAGCTGTCAGATCACAAGTTAAATCGGCGCTCTGATGCAGAATGGCTCAACCTGAAGCCTCTCAGTGAAGGTAAGAGGTGCTCAGGCGTTTAGATCAACTTCATGGCTGTCACTGTAACATCGCCTCTCTGATTCAGACCTAGAAAGCACAGCAGTCTCCTGTGACAGCGGCCACAACGACACGCAGCTCACAGAGCTCCAGGCGCTGGACTCTCCCACCAATAAGACGCCGCTGGCGCTCACGAACCCCCAACAAGACCAGCAGTCCCCCACCAAGGAGAACGGCCACAAAACTAAGAAGCACAGACATAAACACTCACACGGTCACGGCCACTCTCATGGAGGAAACTGCCACTCAGACCAGGAGATGAAGGATGCTGGGATAGCTAGCATCGCCTGGATGGTCATCATGGGAGACGGCATGCATAACTTCAGTGACGGCCTCGCTATAGGTAACCAGTTCTGTACGGTTGGGTAACAAAACAGAAACAACCTCAAGGAGTTTAAATCTACTCTGGTTTTTTTTTTTTTTCAATTAAAACATGGAGTTTGATGAAATTTGTGCAGAACTTTTTCTCTGAATAAGAGACACCAACATTAGTAATCCTAGCAGTCAAATCAGGACATTGATGAGACAGTTACTGCATGTTTAAAAATCTAATCTTCATTGCTTTATATTTTGCTTCCAAATAGCCTGGTTTTATTGTAATCTTTAAAGTGTTTTTTTTTTTAAACACTTATTCTAATATTTTAGGGAAGATTTGTGGTTTTAACTCATTTTCTTCTCTTTAAGAGATTAAAAAAGATTCTTATTAGAGTATAAAGAAACTTGGAGAGGTTTAACACATTTACACTGTAGTGAATAATGTTAACTTTAAAATTTTAACATAATTTATTCTTTTCCTGTTTTATACGTAGAATAAACAAACATCCTGTGAATTCAGTCCAGGCAGCGTTCATATTTATGTTTTTCTGTTTCAGTTGAATAAAGAAACTTCACTTCAGTCGAGTGATTCAACTAATTCTTGAACTGCACTTTACTGAGGGTTAATTATTGTTTCATTTAATTAAAACTGTAAAAAGACAACATTTCGCTGCTCTTTTCTACATCGCCTAGAAAAAGAACTGAAGCTCTGAATTCACAGGTTATTGTTCATTAAAGCCATACTCAGTAGCCAGGTAAACAAACGAGGTCTCGCTAGCTATTTTACAGAAACACGTCTCGGTGAACTCACCCCTCCCGTCAGATAAAATCCATACGCCAGCCTCCCGCGGACATAGGACCACGGTTTGCAAAGGTGACAAAGCAGAGTATAACTCCAGTCGCAGAAACGTTCCCCCAGCTTTTCCTCTTTTCACCTCCAAATGATTTTAGTTTTCTGCTAGCTGAAAAGGTGTTTTTTGAGGGGGACTCTGGTATTTTTATCTTAAAATGGAAGTGCTAACATGCTCTCTGTCCTACTTCTACTTTCACTTCCGGGATGTTCTGCCCCAAAATGTGTCCGGGCGGATTAACGCCAATCCAAGCAGTGAGGAAATGCGGCAGACAGACAGCTGGATTGTCCAATCCTATCGTTCGGTCCGAACGATAGGATTGGCTGAAGTTTTTAGAGAACTGCGGGACAACCACTTTATTGATTTCTTTCGTTTTTTTTTTTTTATCTCCACAATATATTTATGACTATACTATATTAGAACGTTGTTAAGAGGCTTTTAAAAAAACGTTAAAAGCTACATTGTTTACCTGGCTACGGAGTATGCCTTTAATAAGGTCTGATAAAGGAATTGGTCATATCTGAAGTAAAAAAAACTTTTATTGTTCCATGATTTGCCCTGAAAAATGTTACATCTACTGACTAATCTGAGAAATGTAAAGTTGTATTAGGGGGATTAAAAAGATAAATATATAAATAAATGGAGCTGGGTGGAGGGGGAACATTTACCCCAAAAATTCCAGAAATTATGAGATTAATATATACATGTAAAAAAAAAATTATTTGATACTGGAAATGTTTATTTTTGTCAGAAAAAAGTACAATTTTAGGCATAAATTGACCAGATTATTAATTATAATAAATGACGTAAATTCATAAATTTGCAAGAAAAAAAGTCTAAACTTTCTGGGAATAAATTCTTACCTGAAAACAACTTTGATTTCTGCTGAGACTGCTATAAAAATGTTGCTTGAAAGTAAATTTCAATTTTATCAGAGAATAAAGTTTTACATGTACAAGAAGAATATTAGATTTTTCTGATTTGTCTGTAGTAAATTGGTGGGGAAAAAATAAATTGCAACTTTCCAACATCCCAAAATATCCAAGTTCTTTTTTATGTAACTAAATTACATTTATTTAATTAGGACTTTTAAAAGTTTTTCAGAATGTTCTTGATCTGCAGTGACCCTGTAGCTAGTTTGCCCCGCGACCGGAATGGATGCGGTCCGGTTTCCGTACGGCTTCCGCAAAGACGAAAAAACACTGAGTCCAATCAGAACATTCATACCGGAGCTCCGATAACTTTCCACATAAAGTATTTTTTTGGACTCTGCATCTGGCTTTTCATCAAGTTAAAGAAAATGCATGCACCAGACAGGAAGTAAGACGTGAACCGGTGAGGTACATCCGGTATTTTTCTAAATAAACTTTAGCTACACTTCTAAAGTTAATACGATTTGGATATTTCAAGACAAAGAAAGAAAATAAGACTTAATCAAACAGAACATTAAACTAGATATGGTACAGAAGCCGGACGGAAACCGGACCGCATCCATTCCAGAGGCGGTGTGCACTAGGAGTCATGCACTATTGTTGAAATGTTATGAGTTAGATTAGAAGACTGACACCACTCTGACTGCTCTTTCCAAAATATAAAAACAAATTATCTTTGTTTCTTTAATTTGTATAAAACAGGTGACTTTGTAGGGACCACAGTAACTTCCTCTAGACTTGATAAATGTTGAACTTTTGAGTCTTGAACTTTTTCTTCAAAGCTGTATTTTCATAGTGATCTATATCCTCCTGTCAACCTCCTGGTGTCTGTGCTTGTGTCTCCAGGTGCAGCGTTCAGTGCTAACCTGACAGGTGGCATCAGTACATCAGTGGCTGTTTTCTGCCACGAATTACCTCATGAACTTGGTGAGTGCAAAGAGAAAAGCATTAAAAAGCAGACACTTCACTCATAAAAGAGCAAACTTTTCTTATTCAACAAGTGAAACGAAGCTGAGAGCTCTGCTGTTTGCTTATGTCAAGATAATCAGAGCCTCATGCAGAACAGCTGCTCTTGACCTGAAACTTTAATCAACCCTCCAGCTCTCAAACTCCAGGAAGAAAATACACCGAAGAGTCAATAATCATCACTGCTGTCGTCACGCCAGAAAAAACACTTTTTGTCTCTCAAACTATTGGCTTCTGTCTGACTGCACTGAGACGAGATGTCAATATCTGTCAGCGAGGATGACGGATCGCGCCTGGCACACCCCACGCCTTACAGTCCGGCTGGAGGACGGCGCAGCTGCCGGAGCTCTGATTTGCATTCAGCCTGTCCACGAGGACACTGTTAGGAGTGATCAGAACTGTTTTTATTTACTACTTCCTTCCTTTTTGTTTATAATGACGCATGCATATGGTCATAAAGTCTGGCTGAAGTATGAAAAAGTATCAAGAAAGGAAATAAAAGGTGTTTATTTTTAAACTAACGCAGCAGTTCTAAGTGCGACGTCGGAGATCGAGGGCACTTCCAACCAGTCGTGCTCGAGTTTCCAGATGGCTACCCCAAAGTGCACGTGGAGTCCTTCTTTGTCTTCGTGCAATTTCCGTTTTATTCTGCCGCCTTCTCAGACAAACCCAGCAGTTTGTCGAGTGCACCTCTCAGAGCACAAAAGCCGTCCCCCGACTGGTGTCTAGGTGGGAAAAGATGATGATTACGAGGGTTCTTTAACCACCCAGAGTGAAGCTAATTGGCAGTGATGGGTGTGTTAATTGCGGTAGATGAGGTGGCGGCAGGCGTGTCTGAGAGTCTGACGGATTTAACCGAGGAGGCAGGAACCGCCGGAGAAATTTGAAGAGGGAAGTTAAAAAAGAAACTGCCAGTGAAGTGAGGTGGACTTGTCCCCTCGTTTCTCCCGCTCTGATTGATGGATGAGAGCGGAGTGGTAATATATTCATTGTGGTAATTAGTGAGGAAAAAGAGGCCGCTTGTTACACGGCGCAGGAAATGTAGGCCACCCCCCTTCTCAGTATTCATCTCTCTCTCCAAATCCAGGGCGTTTCCGCTGAGACTTGGACCGCTCCCCGCGTTTGGCCCGGCAATGATTGAAGAGGGTAGAGAGGCTACAGCATGCATATGTAATCATAAGCAGAGTTAAAGATACATCTCTGTGGTGGCTGATGGGTGGAAGGAGTTTGTTTAGATAGCAGGTTGAAGAAAGCAGTACAAAAATACGCTAATAATTCCTTTTTCTTTATTTTTACTGGTTAAAAATGCTCAAAAAGTTAAATCAGTGCTTATACGTTTATTCACAGAATATTTTTGAATGAAATCAACAAGTACCGGTAGCTAAGTTGGAGAACTAGATCTTCTTTGGAAGTAGTTTGGTTCTGATCCCAGACATCAGGGATCAGTGTGGTCTCTCAGGATGTTTGGGTTGTCCTCCTGAAGAATAAATCTGAGACCAAGCAAACACCTCCCTAACGATACTGCATGGTGAAGAAGTATTTGTACTGAGGACACTATTAATCCTGACCAAATCTACAATTTGTTTGCAGAACTGGAGCACAAAATGTGCAGAGTCCTCCATGCTCATTATTGTTGTGCGTTCCAGTTCTTTGACAAATAAACTTCACTTTATTACTGTTGTCCCTGTAGGGAAATTTGTCTTGCAGACAGGTGGAAAAACATCACTAACAGTTAAAATGGATAAAAGCACAAGTAAAAAAACAAAAATCACTTTAACTATCAATTAAAACCATCCATCCATTTTCTGTAACCGCTTCATCCTCCACAGAGGGTCTCAGAGGGAGCTGGTGCCTATCTCCAGCGGTCAAGGGGCGAGAGGCGGGGGACACCCTGGACGGGTCGCTAGTCCATCGCAGGGCCACACAGAGACAAACAACCACACACACCTAAGTACAATTTACCAGCCCAATTAGCCTGACAGTCATGTTTTTGGTCCGTGGGAGGAAGCCGGAGTACCCGGAGAAAACCCACGCATGCATGGGGAGAACATGCAAACTCCACGCAGAGAGGCCGCAGAGCCGGGATGCGAACCCACGACCTCCTTGCTGCGAGGCAACAGTGCCGCCATGCAGCCCCATCAGACTAAAACCAATCGTACCTAATCCCATTTTAAGTTTAGTTAACTGCATTCTGCTTCAGCCAGATACTTTAAATTTCCACTCCTCAGCCTATAATTCCTGCTAACTTCTCATGTTTTTGTGCAAAGTTTAGTCTTTTGGCCTTGATTCCACATGAGGTTTGTCATTTTGTCCACAAGTCCTCCACTTCTGGTCTGATTTCTCCAGACAGTAGAAGGATGAGTCCCACAGAGCAAATGATTAAAATTACTCCAAATATCTCATTTACAATGAAATCCTGGAGGCTAAATTAATAGGAACATTGCTTCATGCTGCTCACTGGTTACATGATCCACGGGGACAGTTATTACCTAATTAGTTCACCACAACTTAGGACAAACAGCTGATGTGTTTCTGATTAAACAACAATACTGGTTTTTACAGCGAGACCAGGAATAGGATAAATTATTTGATGGTATATCTGCACATCATCTGCAGCTCTGTCCCTAATGATGTCCCCAGATGTTGTATATCTATGTTGTGTCTTGTTGCCGTGTTCAGCCTCATCCTGGAGTTTGACCTAAAACTCCTCTCCATCCTCACCTTGGTAGCAGAGTTTGACTTCTTCCTCGCCCGGGTTTAATTCTCCTTCACAGCTGTTTCTGTTTCAGTTAATGACTGTGTTTCAACCTACATGTGAGGATTATGATAATTACCAGCTGTGTGGTTTAATGGTTTAATCATACACCTGATTAAAGTCCTACAGGGTCCCAGTAGAGCTGATGGAGATTTCTCCTTTCTTCGTTTAGTTTAGTTTTTGTAAAATTCTTCTAAATATCTTTAATATTTGTGAAAGAATTCCTGATTTACTGTGTGTGTGTGTGTTCATGCAGTCACAGCGACTCTGTTTAAACAGTTTTTTTTTTTTTTTTCACTAACAGGTGACTTTGCGGTGCTGCTGAAAGCCGGGATGAGCGTGAAGCAGGCCATCGTCTACAATCTGCTGTCTGCCCTCATGGCTTACGTTGGCATGTTGATTGGCACAGCTGTGGGCCAGTACACCCACAATGTCACCAACTGGATCTTCGCCATCACGGCAGGCATGTTCCTGTATGTGGCTCTGGTGGATATGGTGAGTTGGCTCAGAGTGTGAGGGATGATTATCTTTTTTTTTAATCAACGTTGACCATCTCAGTCGTCTTTGTTCTGCTGATTCTGAACCCATGTCTTCCACAGCTGCCAGAAATGCTTCATGGGGATAGCGAGGAGCACAAGCGCTGCCATCTTGGACACTTTATCCTGCAGAACATGGGTTTGCTGACCGGGTTCAGCATCATGCTGCTAATTGCCATCTTTGAAGACCGTATTGTTTTTGATTTTGGCTTTTAGAGGAAGTGACGCAGAGGAGAGCTGTGTTGTTCTGCCTTTATGTGCTATGTTTGTAATGCAACAGCCCCATCCTGCATGCAGTGTGAGTCTCATCTCATGGCTCTGCTTTACAATGTGCACCACCTCCACCTCTCCTCTGTTCCCTTCATCTCCTCCCTGTGAAGCACAACAGACCCGCTGACAGAAGACTGAAGCTGAACCAGAAAACACCTCCTCTGCTCCAGAACGAAGTAAAAAAAGAGTGGTTGAGGTGGCGCTGGGCGAATGTTCCTTCGACGAGGCAGCTGTCACACCCAGCAGCCCGGCATCTATCCATCATCACCCGTCGTTAGCGTGTCGCCGCGTCCCCCACGTCCTCGTCTCTAATCCGCCCCGCGCCGCTTCCCGTCATCCGTGCCTCGTACATCTGTTGTGTGCATTCCACCTGCCATCTATCACCACCTCTTGTTGTCATCACACTGCGTATCAAGCACCTCAGTGCCAAGCGCCGGCCACCGGAGCAGCGCCACAGCTTCACGTCTCAGCCCACTCGCTGCTGCACCCGGAAGAAACCTTTAAGCTCGCTGTTAGATCCGCACAAAGATTTGACAGCTGCAGTGTTAAAATGCAACAGCGTTCCCCTGACTTCACCTGGGATTGTTTTCTTTATTTAGATTTTTCTTGGTAGTAGTTGGTGAGGACAAATCACCAAAGCCTTGACGATTTAGCTTTTCTGGTAATCTCTTTTTTCTTAGAAGCTACGTGTCCTAAACGTTCGACCATGTTAAGGAAGGGTTTGACGTTTAGGTGTCTGTCAACTTCAAACTGTGAATGAAACTAACTCCTCTTCTTTATCATGAAGTGTTCTAGTTTACTAAACCTGTTAGGGTGCTCGAGTCAAACCGTCCTGCAACGGACTCTTTTTGGGAGTTTCAGTTGTCACATCTGTGCTGATGATTTATGCACTCAAAGTCTGCAAACTGTCAGTATTTAAGCAACTAGAAGTAATCCAGCTCAGTTTGAACGGTATCATTTAAAGAAATAGACTTTTTTTTTTTGGACAATCTGTAAAAAATGAGCAGAGGACAAGATCCACGCTAGGTGTGATTGTAACTGATGATCAGCAGGGTGTCGGATCAGAGCACAATGATTATTTATCAGCAGCATTCCACTGTTTTTGGGTGTCACTCATCAGACTCGGCTAAACGTGGTCGGAGTGATGATTCTCCATGGCTGGAGCTTGACACGCCCCCTCCCCCTTCTTTCCTGACATTCCATTTGCTGAAAAACTCCCACGCTAAGCTACCTAACGTAGCATTAGCTGCTGGAGCACACATCCGCGAGTGTGTGACTTCATTTATCCTGTCACTATGTGACATCCGTCGTCTGTGCTTTAACTGGCTGTAGATTCTCTCACGCCGTTGACTCAATCGTGAAGCATGAATGTACCGGTACAGACACTTTGTCTCGTGTAAAACTGCTCGTTGTTTGTCGATCTATTTGTTACCTTTTTAAAAAGAAACTCTGAGGATCATGGGATATTCTTGGGGTATAGTGGAACCGGTGGTTCGAGCCCGTTTCTGTTGTCTCAGAACAAGCGATGCATAGAAACTCATCGGGATTTCGTTGCGTCTTTTTGCAGGTATTTTTACTATTTAATCAAGAAAGAGCTCAAGTTTAGCAGCATTTACTGAATGTTTTTACATGAACATCAAGTCAATATTTTTGAATAAAAGCATATATTTTACTCTGTTACCAGCTAAATGTTTTTAGTTTTGATTTGTTTCAAAACTATGGACACTATGCCCCAAAGATAAAGATTCTCACTGTTTATTTGTCTAAAAAACAACCATCAATAATCATTTTTGTATTCTCCTGTGTATTTGTTTTGTGGTCTGCTATAAATGTGACATCGGTGCTGCTGCCTGTTTGTTCATTGTCTCTGATGAAAAAGAAGAATAAACTTTAGGAAAGAGCCTGGACTCTGATCTGGATGTCTGCTGGTTTTGTTGAGTAACTGAGGTGACCTGCTGGGTTTATTTATGAGAGCATGCAAAGGTTTGGACCCTTTTTACTTCACCCGAGACCTGATTCAATGCAGACATTTTGACTAATATCTTTAAATGTAATGAGAAGGGCTGAGTTCCATTTCTGCAGCCATGCACACTGATTAGAACTTGCAGAACGTCTAAGTGAATTAAAGCGGCGACTCTCCTCTCTATTGGTTGCTTGTATTTAAGATCTCATTCTTTCAGCCATTACAGCTCATGACCATCAGTGTTGGAATGTAACTTGATTGGTAAACAGACATCAACCCTAAAATACTTGAGTTACACTGGAAGCATTGACTCATTCCCAACCTGAAGTTGGAATTTCACCATTTCCTCGTTGAGGACCAGACCCTCAGACTTCCAGGTGCTGCTCTTCATCCCTGCTGCTTCAAACTCAGCTGTATATCGTTCCATCACCTAACTCGGATAGGTAAATGAGACCATCCACCCCTTTACTGCAAAAACTGATTTCTAAGAAAGTAAAAAGCCTTGTTTTCAGACATTTTAACTTATTTTTGTCTGAAAAGAAAATATAGTCACACAGCTCTACTTGAAATTTGCCAAATTTTTCTAAATATGGTCAAATTTTCTAGATTTGAGCCAATAATCTGCCAAGCAAAAGTTGTTTGGCTGGATTCCTTAAAAATAGCAAATTTTTCAGCATTTAGAATAATTTGCTGTTTTTAAGATTTTTGGCTCAAATCTAGAAAATTTGAGCATATTTAGAAAAATTTGGCATATTTCAAGTTGGACTGTATTAGTATATTTTATTATCAGACAAAAATAAGTAAATATATCTTAAAAACAAGGCTATTTTTACTTTCTTAGAAATCAGTTTTTGCAGTGTTGTTAGGGCAGAGTTCAGCGCATATAAAACCAATCTATATTACAGGTATGAGCAGAAATGCAAACCAAACTCTCACTCCGGTTGTACAGGAATCAAATATCCCTAATTAGACACCTAAAACCCAGTTATAAACCTTCTCCAAGTCAAAATGCATAGACTGGTTGGCCAAACCCCGGTACACCTTGAATTAAACTTGTAAGAGTAAAGATCTGCTCCAGTGTTCCTTCATCTGAGATTTGTCCATCAGTCGAACTGACCTGAAGTCAAAATTATTAAATTTGTGGTGGAAAAATGTAGATTGCATCATTTTTATGAATTCTCTGAAATATCAGATTGGAAATGAACAGGAACCATGGAACTCAAAGGTCACGCTGTAGAGAAAACTGACGAGTTCTAAACTCTCCTCAAAACCTTCAATAAAGGTGTGTTAAGAGGAAAACTGCTGTGAAAGCCAGTGGATGATTCTTATGGATTAAAACCTCACAGCACTGAAAACATTTAGTAGGAAGAATCAAAAACTATCTCTGAACAAGAAGCAACCTAAAACATTTACAGGCTGTGATTTTAGCTGAAGGGCTGCAACATGAACAGAAACGTTCCCTTCTTTTGTTCTGAAAATGTAAATAAATAATGAAGTTAAAAAAGAAATGTTGCTTAATTAAAAATGGTTTGGAAAGCAGGTCATTTTTTACTCGGCTAGTTTTTTTTTTTTACTTTTGCGCATTGTTTGAAAGAGATCTTTTCCACGCCAAATATAGAAGCTGCAGCTGAGTCTGCTCTGCAGCGTTTCATAAAAATATCTGTCTCTTCTGCCAGTAGTTTATGATTTTCTGCATGGGAAAAACCAGAGAGCCTGCGTATTCTCATTTTTTATTAAATGCACGAAACAAGCTGAGCTGGCGGAGCAGAGATCCAGTATCATGGTGGTGATTGGTGGACAGGGTCCCAAAGGATGCAAATTTAAAAAATCAAATGCAAACAGATGCTCACGTTTAGGGATTGTTGGATTAACTAAATTAATGTCTTCATCTACAGTATGACAAATAGTTCAAGGGTCAGAGTGCAGCAATCAGCACACAGAGGCATGAAGACCAGCCTGGATCTCTTTGTAATCCAAACACTTACAAATTGGAACTTTGGGGACATAAACTTCTAAAAGGAAGAACACCCTCGAGCTATTGCGAACTCTTGCAAAAAGGGATAAAGTGGGCCACTCAAAGAGAGAGAAAAATAACACGTTTAGCAGAAAAAACAGAAACAGTTTGTAGAGTTGCAGCCTGAGAAGTTCTCATCTGGTTGCACCGAGGCGCCTCGGTGCACATTTGCATTTCAAAGCCTCCCTCTGTTGTACTTTTCTCCCCCCCCACAAATAATAAACACATTTTTAATTAAGTTCCGTTCTTGTCAAAAACTGATTCCGTTAATAACTCGCCCTGAAATGTCTGAATATTAAAAAGTCAGTCTTGTGCATTATTCATGGTGGCTGAATGGATAGTGGAGAAGAAAGAGAACAGAAGGAGAACCCGATCAGTTGTTGCTCTCAGCTGCTCTTTTCCATCTTTCCGTCTGTCTACTTTCATCACACCACATCCAACTGTGTTAATTAATAAAAGGATGTGAAGCAAACGAGACGGGCTTCCTACAGGCGGAGTTAAAGTTTCAGAGCTGCTCTGACTCCAGAGAACGAGGAGAACTACGAGCATCCTCTTGGGTTTCTTTACTGGTCTCTGCTCAGAGACACAAAAAGCTACCAAACAATGACGGTTGGCCCATTTTTTAAAAAAGTATTTCCTATAAAGATTATATCAAGCACCCAGTGAGACGTAGCAGTATAAATAAAGCTCATTTCCTCAAAGAGGGTTTTAACTGGCTGCCTGCAGTGTTTCTGTTTTATTCTGATTTAATATTAAAAGAAACATCTTGTAGAGCCCAAACCAAGGTGTCAGAGCCCAAAGCTTTAAAATAAAGTCATGTTTCTCTGAGAATGGTTAAAAAGTTTGTCCTGTTTAAAGCAATTTCTAATCTAAACTCAGGGATGTGGCTCATGGAGTGTCCCTCAGAAGATTCAAAAAAGTAATAATAAGTTTATAGAGTTTAAAATCTAAATATCAAATCATTTTTCCAGAAACAAGTTAAATGGAGGAACAGTTTGATGAACCCTTTAAAGGGCGCTCTTTGAAAATTAAGATTTCAACCATTCAGTGTGACTGTGGTTTATTAAAAGGACATATTTCAGTTTTTTTTTTTTTTTTTTGGTTTATTTTTTTACAGGGGGGACATTTCCCCTCACTTTTCAAAAAACAGTTTTGGTTCCCTGCAGGTTTTACAGTCCAAAAACATCATTACACTGTAATAAATGGAATGGCAGCTTTTATCATTAAAATGTCTATTTTTTTAATTGTTTTCTCCATAAAAACACACCCAAAACCATAGGTTACACTGTAAAAAAAAAATGTAATTTTTACAGTAAAAAACTGGCAGCTGTGGTTGCCAGAATAATTCTGTAAAAAATACTAATGTTATTGAACAAATCATAATTAGATTGGTACTGGTATTGGTATTTATTCAAACATGCAAAAAAAAAACATTAATAATCAATAATCATGGCACAAATTTGCTTTACACATTTGAAAAGGAGTGGGAAGAAGTACAACTTATTTTATCCCACTCCCTCTTTACAAACCCATCTACACTGAAAAAAGAGAATAGTTGAACCAACTTAACTGAATTGCTTCAGTTGGTAACAAGCAATTGAATTAAGTTTATCCAACTTACATTAATAAATTTGTACCTAGTAATTTAAGTTGGATAAACTTAATTCAGTTGCTTGTTACCAATTGAAACAATTCAATTAAGTTGATTCAACCTTTTCTTTTTACAGTGTATTTAATCAAATTAATTAGCTTCCAGTCATAGCAATAATCACAGTAATACTAGTAACTGATAATTACAACAACAAAAGAAACACAATTCCAAAAACAAAACACACAATAAAAAAAAACACAAACAAAAAAACAACTACATAAGATAATGCAAAATAAGCTAATGATAATAAAGAAATAAGATAAGGCACCCTGTCAAACTCAAACACCCTCCTCATTACTGTATCTGGTATAAATTATATTTTTATATATATTTTTAAACTGTCTTATAGTTTGACTTTTCTTAAGTGTTCCCTCCACTGATGAAATAATCCAGATGAAAAGCCAAAGGAGACGGAGCCTTTTCATCCGTAGCTCCAAGGCGTCTGTATCACTGTGGTAAACACGGTTTGATCAGTAAAAATGTTTACGGCTCACAGGATTTTTACTGAATTTTTCTGGCAACCACAGCTGCCAGTGTTTTACTGTAAAAATTACTTCTTTTTTTACAGTGTACATTAATAATAATAAAAAGAACAAATACAGTCAGGACCAGGAGCATAAACAGGTTTGATTCATATCCTTGAAATAACTGTTTCAACTTTTTAACATTCTGGAAATAGTAAAAAAAAACCTTTTTTCCTCAACATTTTGATTTTAATTTTAATTTTCTAACCTGTGGTGTGAAGCAGGTGGATATTAAAACATTTCTTAGGATGAGGTTTTACTCATGTGGACATAAAATACTCTAGTTTTTATATAAAATTGCAGATAAATAAAAATCATCTCATATTTGTGTCCTTTTGTTTAAAATTGAGGTTACAATGCAGTTGAGCAGATGAAATATTTTTATGCATTTAAACGTGTTAAAGTCTTGTACCACAGGAGTACTTATAGATCATTCTGGTCTGTGTGGCAAAAATAAAGTTTTTTATATATATATACATTAAACTGGAAGGAAAATATCGACTTGAATATTTGTGAATTCACTCAGAATAATGAAAGAATTTTAAAAAATATAAAAATGTAATAAATAAATTCAATCGTAACGATAAGTGCACACAAAATCAAGTCTTTTGTTTAGAGAAGAGTTTGAGCCTTTTTCTCCCGTTTCCTCTGTTTCGTCCCTTTTAGTCTTCATCCTCCGGTCTTCCTGCACAATCCTCCTCAGGTGTGATCAGTCGTCAATCACAGCACCTGTTCCTCGTTTATCTGATCACCTTCTCCTCCATTTAAGCTCCTTAGTTCAGTCACTGCTTGTCAGATTCTCCCTCTTCCTCCCTGTGTCCTGTGTCCTGTGTCCTGTGTCCTGTGTCCTGTGTCCTGTGTCCTGTGTCCTGTGTCCTGTGTCCTGTGTCCTGTGTCCTGTGTCCTGCGTCCTGCGTCCTGTGTCCTGTGCCTTCCTTCATCCGCCTGTCGCTGCCTTTATCATCCTGCACTTGTGTCCTAAACTGATACATGACAAGTTGATGATGAATTAAAGCAAAACTAATGTTCTAAAAGTTTTTTTTCCCCTTTAAAACATGTATGAACTATGACCATGTGTCCTATAATAAGTTTGACTTCCATAAACCAAAGTATTAAAACTTGTTTATATTTAAATGTGTTGCATTTCAGCCTTAAAAAAAAGGAGCTTTAATTTATACTGAATCTACCAACATGTTCCTGATGTAAACGAGGAACATATATATTCAATTCAGTCTAATTGGTTGAGTATTTTGAAGAACGTTTGTTTATTTCACCTGACTGTTTTCTCAGAGCATCAATGTTCTCACTACAAGACGTTTGGTCTCTGAACCTCTGACTCAAACACCTGATGTCACGGAGGAGACCGTAAAGTGCTTCTAAAACACATGCAGGCGACATCATGGAGGAGTGGAGTTTATCAGTAGCTGGTTACTGGCGCCCTGTCAGTATCACACACCCGAAAGCACAAACACACTGTTGGATTTGTAGCTTTGCAGCATCAGCTGCATGATGGGGCCCCAGCTGGGGACTGATTGAGGATGAGGTTTGACTGAGAATCCCTCACAGCGGAGCTGCAGGCGCAGCGGGGGGCTGATGCAGGGCTGCATAGATGAGACGGCAGAGAGGCTTTTCTTTAACGTACAGGCATTTAAACTCAGCTTTATATCAGATTTCCTCTTCTTGGACTTTGTGCTTTGAAACCTTTTTAATTTACTTTTATGAATCCTTATATTTACTGTAAACAAATCAGACTAATTAAACCTGTTTAATAAGAAAACCGTCAGTGTGTTCAATGACTTTTGAGTTCATGTTGATTTTTTTTTATAGCAAGTTTATTTACTTAATTTATCCAATATTTTAGTTAATATCTTACTTTTATTTTTCTCTCAGATAAACACCAGGTTTTGTTTGCACCTCCAACAATATGGCGGATTTTCACTCTATGCATTGTGGGTAGCATATGACATCAGCGTGTTTTGATCTATAATAGTAATATAGCGACAGGAAAATACATGTTTTCTTGTTTTTGTTGTTTTTCCTGTATCTGTGAAAACTTTCACTCTAAAACAAGACAGAAAGCTTCCATAATGAAATAAATAAAGTGTTGAATATTTTTAATTAAAGTCTGTGTCTGTGTGCCGTAACAGTCATTCCAGATTTGTATTCTTCATTTCTTTGTTTGTTTTTGGGTTTTTTTTTTTTTTTTAGTATGTTTCTGGTCAATCAGCTGAATGAACTCAACACACGGGGACCTGAATCTGCAGCCGTGTTATCGCCATGGTTACATCCAGAGAGAAACTGATCTTGGCTGGTTTTTGTTCTTTAATCTTATCAGAAGTTTTTCTAAAATGTTCTGAGACGAGAACCCCGTGACTCTGGCGTTCAGCCGGTGGGGAGTCGTGCTCACATTTCAGTTGGATCGCTCTCACATTCCTTCCACCTGACTGAGCGCCGATGAAAAAGAGTGTTTGAGAACTGACTGAACTGTCCTTGAACCAGCTCATTCTGCAGATTCACATGATGAAGTCATGTGTTTTGCTGTTTTTATATGATTGAAAGGAATGATTTTACTCTTTTTTTTTTTTATTTGTGTGGTCAGATAACCTGTTTATACTCGTAACAGAGCAGCTTTAGGGTGTTTTTGTAAGACCTATCATACAAAACAAACAATTAAACACTCTGACCACCTCCTCCAGTCCTCCAGTTCTGCACACACAAATACACAAGGGACACACTCATTCACAAAAATCTGTGCTTGACTGTAGCTGCAGAAATCGCTCCCAAATTTGGGAAAAACTCAGAGTTAAAAATAGATTTTTGTGCCACTTGTTGACAAACTCACTGGGAACTCATTTCTCTGCAGGGAGTCTTTGATACAAGCGAATAATTTGTGCTTCCTGACTCTTTTATGTTAACTTCAGTTCACTCAGATCGCGGAACAGGAAACGTGTTCGCTTATGAAATAACATAAAGAGACGTGGTGAAGTATTCAGACGCGCTTTTAATGCTTTGAATGTAGGTTAATTTAAAGTACAAAGTTACATATCTCTATAAAAAGATCCCGATGACTCTGTTGGTTTTTGGATGAAACCCAGATTACTGTTAATATTGTTTAATTATAGCCTGTTCCGTGACATAGGAGCACTGAACTCATGCAGCTGCTGTCACATTCTCAAGAATGTATCAACATCAGAAACCAAACAAAAAACCTGATTAAAATTATGGGTCACGTTTAGCTGGCGGGCGACGGCCAATCAGAGACGTTCAGACGTGATTTCTGAACAATCTGCTAATTATAACACAGGGGCTGACAGCTCGTTTAATAAAGAAACCGCAATCTACCGAAAGAAGCGTCGTTTAGGCTGCAAACAAACATGCTGAGTGAATCAGTTGCATTCAGTTTCCTAACAGTATAGATGTCACATGTTAATTGCAAATTCACAAAATATTAAAAGCACGAGGTGAACTGGTAATTATTAGTAAGTTGGCATTATTAATTAGCACTGATTAAAAAAAACTAACTAAAAGAACATTTGATCTTTATTATTAACCTAAAATCATCTCATTCTTCTTGTTTAGGTTGAAGAAACTGCAGCTTTTTAATGATCTCAATGTTTCTGCTCTGATCTGCTGTAGAGAAGATAGTTTCTTCTATCATCAGGAGATATGGATCATGACCTGGGAAACGAGTGTCTGAAATGAGCTTCCTGTAGGGTCATCCTTAGAGAAGGGGAGCTCCATCATCTCATCATAACTTGGAGTAGAGTCACTGCTCTTCCTGCAGGTCAGAGAGGAACTGAGGTGGTTCGGGCATCTGATTAAGACGACCCCTGGTTGATTCTTTCTGGGGGAGGAGACCTTTATGCACACCCTGGACTCACTGGAGGGATTATATATCCTCTCTTGTAATGCCCTGGAATCGACCAGGAGACGCCTCCTCCTTGGATCTGGCTCCTCTAGGTCCACTTATATTTTTATATAACAATTCAGGACTCTGTTATATCCAGGTGATATTGGTCTCACAGCTGCTGATATGCAGCAGGTAAATTAATATTCAATACATCTATATTAGGGCTCCAAAACGTTAGGAAAAACAACAACAACAAACTGTATTTGCTGGCTGTAGACCTTCAGATAAATGGGGGTTCACATCTTTTCCATGCAGTTTAAAGGCACACTATGCAGTTTAGGATTGGTCTTTAGCTCCCCCTAGTGTTTGTTTTAAGTCACTGCCATAAAAAACGTTAGCATTGTTTCTGCTCAGAAACCCCTAAATCTAACTGTTGAAATGTCTCCTCAGCCTTCACTGCTTTCTACTGGAGCGGTTCATCACTCATTCAAAGAAATCAGCTGTGTTCAAGCAGGGAGAGATGGGAAAAAAAAATCAGGAATCATGAGCTAAAAACACTCGTGAGCTAGCATAACAGCTAGCTACATTGGGTTAGCCTAACCCTTGCGAGATACATGACTTTGTGAGACTTCAGGTCACCGGATCAGAGACTGAGGCCCTGTCTCAATATTTGCACTTCCACCCTTGCATGTTCGCGCAAAGGTGCCATAGTTCATAGGGTGTCCCGATTCTCTAGAATCAAGAATGAGGACCTTGTCCCAGCCTCTTTTTCCACCCTAGCTAGCTACTTACTCGCTATGCACTCTGCCAAAGACTGCACTAATGTTGATTTCGGCGAAGGATATTACCCATAATTCCAAGTGCACTTTGTGGAGGACCACAGGCTGCAGTGTGGGTATTGGTATCGGGCCTTAAAAGTTGCAAACTCGGCATTCTGGATCCAAGCAGCAGATGGAGCTACGTGACTTTTCATTAACCCTGCAACAGGTCATATTTTCACATACTGGCTCAAGCAAAAGATTTAAAAATATGAAAAAGTTACATAGTGTGCCTTTAATGGAAGCCTTTGCAAAATGCATGTTGCATTATTGCTCCCTTTTTCATATTTTTGCAGCCCTAATTTGTATTTACATTCACTCATTCAGCAGGGGTTTTTATCCCAAAAAGTAAGGAGCCACATTTCAGCTTCAGCAGTAAAAGGTGCTGAATGTACCTTAGGCAGGTTTAGGGTGTTCGGGGCGTTAGGGGGTGGAGGTGGTCTTTCTTTGAAGTCTCCAAGAGATGCTTCAAAGCAGAAATGGATGTTCTTGTTCTCACATCAAATTCATCAACATGGAATCACAAATAAGAACTGTCTGGACTCAAACTGTCTCAGGTTAGAGATAAACACATGTAAAGTCATTTAAACAATATTACTGAGACATACAGCTGCACGCAGAAGATAAAATAATCAGATATAAAATTCAAATATCTTGTAGCTATCATTGGGATGATGCTGCAATTAAAGATGTGCTGAAACTAGACGGGTTGTCTTCTAGAGCCTGATTTGAACTCATGCGGAGGTTAAAGAGGTGCAGAAAGCCAAATATCTGATCTATTGGGCTTTTTGGGTCTCTGGAGGAGATTTCACTGTTTTAATAGGATTGTGTTCTCCACACTTTTACACAGCATTGCATTTAACTAGTATTGAAACTGGATTAGGATTGATTTAAACTGTTATGTCTTCAAATTTTATAGTTAAAGATTAAAAGGTGCACTAAAGGCTTGCAAAATACCAGCGAAAGTAAAATATTTCCATATAATATTTACATTTCCCTGAACTTTTAACAATAACGATTCTCTTTTCTCTAACAGAAAACGGGTTGTAGATTAGAATACTTGCAGTGCTGTGCTGAATGCTTTCTCTATCAGATTTTTTTAGAATGTCTCGCCTGCATTTTGCTTGTTATCAGTCAGCAGGACTGGGGCTATGCAGAGAAAAATATATTGCCTCTGCTGCACACAAAAGTCAATGATGATTAATGTCATCATATTTGGCCTCACCGCGTAAAAAAAAAGGACGTTTCAGTCACTCTTACATGTTAAGATTTTCACAAATTGTATAAAATATATCACATTTCTAATATTCTCCTAAAAATATTTAAAGGACTGTGTTTTATTTGAGCATCTTTGAGGTGACTGATTTAATTTTAGCATCTCGAAGGAAGCAGAATATCTTGACTTTTATTTGTAGACATCAGTCTGAGCTGCAGCTCCTAATAAAACGTGGGAATTCTGCCAAGTACAATCCCAGGATCTCATCATACAGCTCGAGCTGAAAGGCTTCACAACATTTTCCGTCCAATTTCTCCCACCAGGCAATTTGACACACTCTCATCAACAATTCTAATGCTCGCTCATGCTGATAATTATTCACTCTAATCTGTGATTCCTCCGCTTTCCTCTTAGTCCAACTTGCACCATTTACCTATATGATGTTTAGTCGCTAGCCAGCGGTAATGGATAATCATTGGCTAATGGCGCTGGGGCTACAGTGGGGGAATGATAAATAGCTGCTTCATTCCATTTTAAGTGTGTCCCTGTTTATCGATCATTGAGACAGATGAGACGGTATTAGATGCTAATGAAGTCCACACATGACTGACGCCAATATTAATCTTGCAGAATGGAATTAATAAGAATAAATTCTTGACTCCGTGGAGCTTAGATTTTAGCTTTAAATAGCAGTCACGGTGCATGTCGAGATAATTGTTGATTTGTTTGTGGGAACCCAAATCTAAGGCTGTAAAACCAGTCTGGCATCATAGATTCCCCCAAAAAAGTGTCTAGTTTTAGCTCCGCAAAGCATTTCTGATGAGAAAAGGGAAACAGACGCAGCTTAAAATAAATACAAACACATTTCACGCAGGAGAAGAAGCATTTCTTTCATCTTCAAGTCGATGTGAACTTTCTTAAATCTGATTTGCAGCAAACATGGAGGGAAGATCTGCAACGAGCAGCCAAGCTCTGTAGAGCTGGAGTTTAATGATGTGGGATCACATCTTAGACCAAAGTCTGTGTGAGTCAAACCGTGTTTCTGCTGTGTCAAAACAACACTAACTAATAGGGATTTATTTTACAGCTGAAGTATTTATTTATACACTTTTAATTAATGTTATATTTGAACAAAGTCATAAAACGTCAGATTTAGGAATGAATGGAGATCTGCACAAAAATATTAGTGGTACTTGATACAACACAGTATGGGGTACACACGAGGCCGGATGTAGGCATGGGCAAGGGGGGCATTGCCCCCCCAAATTCCATGACTGCCCCCCCCCCCAAACGCGATTGCATGCATGAATTACAAATTTCAAAAATATTTCAGTGAAAAATGGTCAGAGTGAGCGCTCTCTTCCGTTTGTCCTCATTCAAAGAAGCTACTGATGAATGACACAGAAAGAAAGAGAAACACAAAACACAAAAGAGAAACACAAAACACAAAAGAGAAACAAAAAACACAAAAGAAAAACAAAAAACAAAAAAAAAACAAAAAAAACAAAAAAAACAAAAAAAACAAAACAAACAAAAAAACAAAAAAAACACACAAAAAACACAAAAAAGAACACAAAACACAAAAAAGAACAAAGCCACACAAAAAGAACAAAAAAACACACAAAAAGAACAAAAAACTACACCAAAAAGAACAAAAACTACACCAAAAAGAACAAAAACCACACCAAAAAGAACAAAAGCCACACAAAAAAGAACAAAAGCCCCACAAAAACAAACAAAAACCACACAAAAATGAACAAAAGCCACACAAAAAGAACAAAAAAACACACAAAAAGAACAAAAAACACCAAAAAGAACACAAAAACACCAAAAAGAACAAAAAACAACAAAAAAAAACACAAAAAAGAACCAAAAAACACAAAAAAGAACCAAAAAACAAAAAAGAACCAAAAAAAACACAAAGAACAAAAAGGACAAAACAAACAAACAAACAAAAACAACAACAACAAAGAACAAAAAACCCAAAAACAAAACAAAACCTAACCAGATGAGGTCAGCCTCAACAGGCATCAGCCAGTGTCCTACTTGTTCCGTCCTAAGCCCGGGTAAATGCAGAGGGTAGGGATCAGATATGAACATAAATCTATGGATAGAGGAACTGATATGATGATGGTGTAGTTTTTGATGCATTTAAGGGATTGGGGGGATGTGATGACCAAAACATTCTTAGCATGTCCAGACTGCCCCCCACCCCCCCGATATTCGACCTGCCCCCCTTAATAGGGCTGGCTAGATCTGGCCCTGGGTACACACCAGTAATTACTGGGGTACATACAGGGCAAGTACATGGTACTTACAGGTGTATATACAGGACAAGTACTCGGTATATATGCAGTAATTTACAAGGGTATGCACTGGGTATTTACAGGGTTATTACCAGAATACTTGCAAGAGTACTTACAGTTGCATGTACAGGATAAATCCAGCGTACTTATAAGGGTATATACAGGTTGGGGTGCATACAGGATACTTTTGGAGTATCTGGTCTAGATTATGAAGTGACTTGTTACCCAGTACACACCAAGGTACATACAGAGTGGCTGTGGACCAGTGGTTAAGAACAGTCACCCACTGATTGGAAGATCAGTGGTTCGATTCCCAGTTCCTGCAGACCACGTGTCAAAGTACTCCTGGACAAAATACTGAACCTCAGGCTGCTCCCTGGACGCCATCCAGTACAGCAACTCCCTGCTCCTCAAATAAGTGGGTCAAAAGGAGAGAAACAATTTCTCTAGGGGGATAAACAAAAGAGAGTTTGTATATCGGTTATTATGTACCTATAAGTACCTAGTACTTACCCTGTACCCATTACTTCCCTGGTACATACCATCTAAGTACGCGCCTAAATTATGTATTGCTACTGAATTAGTATTTCTTGGGAAGTTTTGTGTTTTTTTGTGTGCTATCTGTGTATCAGAAGATTTTCTTTGCAGGGTCAGAGTGGGTCACTTTTCCTCATAAAACCTCAGTGCATTGTGGGATTTTAGCCAAGAGAAAATTCAGTAGCAACAGTTTTAAAGACAAAATTAATTAAAAAAATACCAGACAGAACTTTGAAGCTGCCAGTTCATTTACATAAAGTGTGTTGTTCTAACTTCCTCACTGGCAGCAATACAGCATGAGGGTGTATAATATATACCGTATTGTTCTGCCATAGATCGAGCTGGATTACCTGGATGCTGTCACACAGGAGCTGCGTCTCAGCCTGATGCTTGGTGATGCCTGCATTTGCATTCACGCCAAAAATGTCTGGCGACGGGTCGAGAGGGAGCGACTTTGTAAAATTCTAAGTAGCTGTTGTACTGCAACAGAGATGAAAAGAACAGAAGGAGAGGACCGGGGTTAAGTAAGAGAACGATTCTTAACGCGACATCAGAAAACATCTCAAGTAACAGCGCTCATTGAAAAACAACTCTGCTCCTAAGATTGCTGACATTTATTTTAATGAATATGTAAATGTGACTTCATGAATAAAAGATGCGATTGGAGGGGGGTGAAGAGCTGGAGAACAAAATGCCAAATAAAATGCTGCACGCCGTAGACGGAGCTGGTGTTAACAAATACATCAGCCCTCACTGACAGTGGCTGCCTGCTGTGCCTTATTACACACATTTTATCTCCTAATGACTTTTTAAAGGTAGCTCATCAGCAGAGTGAAGGAACTACGGGTCATGGACTATGCTAGATTTAACAAAATAAAAAAAAAGAACAAGGTTTTTTGAGTTTCGACTGATGCAGCCTGCAGCTTTGCTCCTAAAGAAGTCAATTTATGTTTGTTAATCCGCAAATACAATACAAAATATGACACCCTTGCTGTTGTGTGTGTTTTTATTCACTGCAACAAAAAAGAAGGAAAGAAAAGACTCTGGACTTTAACTCTCTGACTTGATCTCCCTGAGATGAGTAGCTCAGAACAACCTTGAATGTTTCTCTTTGTGCGTCTCCAGCTTCTCAGATCAACAAGACGAGCAAATCGGACTTACGAAGTTCGCCAACTCAGTAAATAAACCTTCAGCTAAAAACCAGACAGTATATCGTACATTTTGAAAATGTTGCTTCATTTAACAAAAAAAAGTGATTTTCAAATTGTGCACAAATAAAGAATGCAACATATGGACCACCTCGACGTTTTTATGACATTTATCTTCACTTTTTACAGTGCAGTGTTGTGATTTGTGCAGATTTTCATTGATTTAACTCGAATAACTTTATTTTCTGTTTCAGATTAATAAAACCTGTTTGGGTATATGAAATTATAATGTTTGTATTCTATCGTCAGGCAAAGTTTGTAAATGTTGGGCCAGTTTCTTGTCATTTTTTTTAGAAAGCTGATGTGATAGGCCAGTTGGAGCTAAGAGGGCGAGTCTTAAATGACCTTTAGGCTGCAGCTGGACTGAAGGAGATGATTCTGATTGAATCCTGGGTGTGTTTTGACATTTAGATGGCTGCAGTTTTGTAAGTTTGAATTAAATGAGTGGATCCACACAGATCTTCACGCTTCAGAAAAGTAGAATTACACATTTTAAATCATCTAATTTTGTAAAGATTCCTTAAAAGTTCCCTCAGATGAATCTCCCTCATCATCTGATGTCACTTTTCTTTTAACACATACATCTATGTCTTGAGGTATAAAGACCAGCAAAAAACAGCAAAATAATGCAGTTAGATGTCACTAAAAGGACAATAGTTTAACAGTGAAGTCCTGTAAAAGTGATCGAGCTGAGCTGAGTGGGTGCAGCAAGGAGCTCATTATGTAGGTGAAAGTCACAATCGAAGGACAAAGAAGACGTCTCAGGTTTGGACACAACTTCATCTCAAAAACAAGGGATGAGAACATTGTGACAAAAAATAATCAGATTGTGTTAGAGGTGAACTTGTCTCCCTTACAGTAACTTTTAACTATTTTACCACAGTTTTTGGAAACATGGTTTCCTAAAATCATAAAATGTATCATGCTGTCACCATCCCACTGTGTACTCTACACATGTAAGGTGGTTTCTCCTACTACAGAGAAACGTGGACCCATCACTTGTAAAATGGATATTTACTCAAAGAATACTTCTTGGCAGCTTTTGATGCCCTTGCCAATCGATTGTCCTTATTTAATCAACTTAATGGTGAGTCTTTGCTTTCTTTCTCTTGTTTTACTAAAAATGCGGGGCAGCCCATTCAAACCTCCGATGTGCTAACGGCTAAGCTAACAAGCTAATGGCTCGGCTATCGAGCTTTG
This sequence comes from Callopanchax toddi, assembly GCA_006937965.1. Lineage (NCBI taxonomy): Eukaryota > Metazoa > Chordata > Actinopteri > Cyprinodontiformes > Nothobranchiidae > Callopanchax > Callopanchax toddi. The sequence continues at coordinate 2,316,494 of SSNR01000037.1, forward strand.
AGTGATTTTATTCATTAAATAGCGAATGTCTTTGTTATGATTATGGACGAACAATAGACCTGTTTAGAAACGGTCTTGCATATAAACATGACTAAAACTAATCAGCATTTTTGTCTAAAGACTTGATACTAAAACCAAAGTGCTCCTAAAACAACGTCTCTCTCTCAGCTGTTTGTTGTCGGCATAAAAATAAATTTTTGCAATGAAGCCTGTCAAGTTTTATAAAGCCGTCCTGTATACGCCGTATGTATGACGTCATCAGCGATTAGTCGAAGTCGACGCGGCTTTTATTACTCGGTAGTCGACTTGTAAAAATAGCAAGTCGTTCAACCCCTACTACTGAATGACCTCTCATATAGTAGACCTGATTCTACACTGCAAACCCAAATTAGTAATCATTACTAAAGCCGCTTTGGGTAACTGATTACGTGGGGATGTCTAGTTTTTACAAAATCAAAAACCAAACAAATCTAGTTCTGTTTACATAAAGTCTTGTGTCCAGGCTCCACTCTTCCTCACTGTGAGGAGGATTGAGCCTCAAACACATTCCTTTTATCTGTAAAATGTTTTTGTGTAAATTTCCTAAGAGTAAGAGTGAATATGACAGCAAAAACGTCCCCGCCCAGCTATATCTAAATCTATCTAAAGTCCACTGTTTTACCAAAAACTCATGTCAACAGTTTTTCATCATTTTAATTTTTTTTTGCTTTCCATAATTCAGCGCTATTTGTCTTTTATCACATCTACCTGTGACTTTATGGATAACTTTACTAAGAAAAGTGTCAAAAAGAGCTCATGATATGTCACCACCCGGGTTTAGTTTTAAAAAAAATCCATTTCCTAAAAAGTGGCATTTTTCGAGATATAAGAATTAGTCTCAAAGGCACCACATATTAACATAAACAGATTAAAATCTAATAAGTGCTCCTACAAGTTTAGGCACAATCTAGATATTTATTAGAGTTATTTAAATGAAAACATCACCAAATACTCCACATTCAGTGTTTCATTGGTCACAGACGTGTCATGATACTTGTTATGTTGTTTTCTTTCTAAAAAAAAAAAAGGAGGGGACATGTGAGAGCAGCACTAACATCTATAGTTTGGGTCCTCGATGATCTTTGAGGTAAAAGATCTAAAGGATCTGTGCTCATCGAACAGAACTTCCTGCAGGAAACAAGAAATTATTAATACCGACTTCAAGTCGTGTAATGCCAACATATATGAGTTCTTAGTTTGAACGTTCTGTTATTCTTCATTTTGCATCAACTCTCCCCCAAAAACCCAATTATCTGACTGAAACTCTGAGGCCCTACGCTTGGAGATGGCCGTAATGTGACAGAGAGGGGTGAGGCTGTGACCACGTTGGCATTTTCTGGAGGAAGATTTCACTTATTCGCTGAGCAGCACTCGGCTACAAGCTGAAAATGTCATTGAGCAAGAAAAAAAAAGAAGAGAAAGATATGCTCAGAATTTCATTTCTGGTACTTTTCCTCAGCTACAGCAGAAGAACTGGGAGTGGTGGAGTGTTTGTGGAAAAATGTCAAGAGGGCCTCTGAATAAGGCTTATGAAAGCGAATACTTGAGCAAAGCAGAGCCCACTTGTGAGCGAATTAAAACCACGAGCTTAGAAACTGAAAATAGCATGTGGAGGATGACTGAAGTGACTCTGCATGTGGATGTTTTATTATGTGCTCAGTTCATTAGAGAGTGCATGCATAAAGGCATTTATGACTATGATAGCATGCTGACCTTTTATTTAGTAACTGCGTTGCTTCTGATCTCTAATTAGGATTGAATTATAGCTAGCTTTCTCCTCTCCTGGGTCAAGGTGTGGAAGAAACGCAGCCTTGTATCAACACAAATCGAAGGCATGTTCCAAGAAAACATGACGGTGTTTAGTGTTCCAGCAGTAAAATCAAACATCCTGATGTAGATGTCAGATAAATAGACACCAGCTGGCTCGAATGTTTAAAGGAGGCTCTCGCTGGTCAGCTTTACTCCATTCTGGAGCAGCAGCATGGAGAAAGTGATATGTGGGAAGCTAGTCAACAGTCTGATGTATGTGTGGGTGATATATTTGAACTTTGACCCTGCTCATGCTCAAAAACCCCAGATGCATATATAGAGAAAGGCATGAATTTCTAACCTCGCCGACTCTCTGTGTTAGTGACCAAACAGCAGTTGTGCAGAACCACCCGTGTGTCCTCATTAGTGCCTGTTTGAACCATTTTCATTGCAATTGGACCCTGGCTTTGACCCAGAAAGAGTGAGGTCAGATTGTTACCAGAAAAGTCCTAAAAGATAAGAACACCAGTAAGCTGTCCAGCTGCTCTTTAGACAGAAACATGATCGTCTGGTAAATAGACTGGATTCAGTTTGATTTCTGAATGTTTGTACAAACAGCAGGCTTCAAAGCCTCCGAGGTTTCCAGATGTCTTCGTACCTTTTTATCTCTGAACTTGAGCAAAGCTGCCATGAGGTCTGAGCCAGGGGAGGGGAGGAAGATGAAGTGAGCGCAGCGGTGGCTAGAAACGCTTCGAAGAAGGAGGCCTAAAGTGTCTGAAACAAAGTCGTGTATTTATTCAGAATAAGTGAGCAAACATCTTCTGGTCTGAAGAATTTGATCACAGTCATTCTCTGTAACTGACTCAGCTGTTTTAAAAATCAGTCAATCTGTCTCACGAGATTTTTAATTTTATAAGACAATGATGAAAACAGCAAAATTATTATCAAGATTTTCATCCTTAGCTCCCATTTCCAACATTTAAATAATTTGTTTATTGTTAATAACATAAAAATTATTATATCAGTGTTAAAAATTCACAGTCAAACACATTAAACGTTTTCATGAAAACTAAAAGTGCCCGTTGTTGATTGGTTGAATCCGAAACCTCAAATTTTCTGTCTCTAGAAATGTATTTTCTCAACACAGGCATGAGCAATCGATGCTGGATCAAGTCAAACAGCATCCAGCCAATCAACAGAATTTGATTCTCTAAAATCAACCAATCAGAAATAAGGAAGGATAAAGATTTAAAAAAACACCTTATGATTCTCTCTTTTTTTGTTTTTTACAATATGGTTCTGATTTTTGAACCCAGAAAAAAAAAGACTGGTATAATTTTTTTAATTTTCATTAATTAATTTGTTTGTTTATTTATTTTGGGGGGGGGGGGTATGCAAAATTCTTTTTTTTTTTAATCTATTTTTTTCTAATACTGATACTTGTTTTGTTTGTTTTTAACAGAAAAAAAGTTCAAAAAATATTTTCTCTATATAAACTTTTGGTGTTTTAAATTCAACCTTTTCTGCTGAGACAGGTTTTACCAGACATCTGATGCACAAGACGTCTCTCCGGTGGACACGTGAATGCTTTTACATATCATGCATGTCACATGGACATTGCACCGAAAAATGTAACACAAACGTCACATATGCACGCTGCATGTGTCCCCTTTTATTTGTTGCTCAAAAAATTAATTGTAAGTGACAGGACTAGAACACAACCTGGTAAATAAAAGCAGGGATGGGGCAAAAACACTCAGGATTTATCTGTCCGTGTTTGGACAAAGGAAAAAGGAGGCAGGAGGAAAGAGCTGGGCACAGAATTTCTACAATGTCTGAATAATTTGAGGGATAAGTGCAGCAGAGGAATAGTAGCAACTTTTAAAATGATTACCCAGAGGCTGTTTGTGCAGAGACTCCTGGCTATATGTGTTGGCAGGACACACCTATTTATGATCGCCAGGGAATTTGCTGTAAGTGTGTATGCATGTGTGTGTGTGTGTTTTTTGATTGAACAGCTGTTCTCGCATCAAGATTGAATAAATGCGAATTCTACAACTGGAACAAACTAGAACTAATTAGACTGAAGTGTTGTGGCTGATTGTGTTGATTATAAATCAAAATGGTGTGTGTGGGCACGTGCACGTGTGCGACAGCAAAGACACGAACGTGTTTGTGTACATCGCACTTTGATTTAACAGCTGTTCTCGCATCTCGATTGCATGCAAGCGACTTGCACAACAGGAGCAGAATGAATTTAATTAGATAAAACTTCAATTTTAGGTTGCTTTTAATTCAGAGGTGGCTGTCGGAGCCTGTGTGCATCATCTGCGCTGCGTCTGACAGGCGAATCGCTCCTTCCACCGCCTTTCATCCACAACTCATTTATCAGGTTATTTTTAAATTACTGCTCGAGCTGATTAAACTCTATTATTTCACATAAAACATAAAGAAAATATGAGCTCCTTTTAGAACAACTCAATCAGGAATCAGGAACATAATGGAGAGCCGTATGTAATCAGTCCAATGTAAGAACCTGTTGGAGTCATCAATCAATAGTAAAATAAGCAATCTTATTAACTCAAATTTTAGGAGCAAAAAATTTAAGAAATAATAGAATTATTCTGACAAACATGTCAAATTATAAACCGATTTAAAAAAAAATAAATGTGAAAACAAGCAGCTGTGGTTCATTCAGCCACATTTCTGCTCACAGAGAAGGTGGAACCAGCCCTGCGGGACTCCACTGAGCCGCCCTGCTGAGCTTCAGATGAGAGAAACTCACCAGAGATGTTTGTACCAAACCCACTATCACATGTGAGTAAAACAGTTTGTTAAGGTCTGTTTCTTATTCTACTGCTCATGCACCGGCCGGTAGACCCGTGTTCACACTGAGATGAAGTTTGAGGGCTTTTTCCCTCCAAGATTCTCAAACAAAGCAGCAAGAAAACAACTTTTTCTGCAATCATGGAAAGAAATACAATTTCCCACTTGTTCTTTTGGATATTATTAATTAAAATATTATTTTTTTACATCTTCAGTTTAAGAAATCAAGTCTGACATGAAGTCCTGAAGTTACTTCCACTAATTTCTGAGTTGCATCAAATCATAACAAAGGTTTTTGAAGGGTTTCATCTCAGATCCAGGGATCAGAGTGGGTATTATCCACCACCTGTTAGAAGGAGTCTCCCCAATCCATCTAGAACATTGTTTATAAGAAATCAAGTTTTAGGAGCACCAGAACAATTTAAAAAACATTGTTACATCTTTAAAACTTCACTTAAATTAAAGAAAATCTACAGAAACGACTGAGAAACAAACTACAGAAAATGGCATTTTGCTATTTTGGTTTTTTAATTGTCTCAAAATGTTCTTATTTTTTTATGAAGCTGTGGTTTTGTGAGACTCCACTGTGGTTCCACAGACCAGCATCTTGGAAAGGCCACATGTGCACAAATTTCAGAAGAAAAAAAAGTCATCTCACAACTGATGTGTTTTTTGTACTGTTCTTTCTCTGGTGCTCAGCATAATTTCAGCTGGAAGCTGCTGAAACACCAGGTTTATGGAGGTTGCTAAATACGAGTCAAGACAAGGAAATGTTCACAGAAAGAATAATCATTCCGGAGGAATGTTTTATGGTCAGAGGAGTTCAGATGGATCTGTTTGGCTGCAAAAACTGGAGTTGTAAAGGTAAGAAAAATAAAGCTCTGAGGCTGTTTTCTGCCAGCAGAATTTGTAGAAGTAGGTGGAATAATGAAGGACCTCATGATTCTTCTGCACAACCTCAAAGGAGCAGCTTAAACTTGGACACATTTAGGTGCTCCAACTGGACAACACATTAAAACTACACTCTAAAAACAGATTTTTCATTTGAACATATATTTCTAAAATGAGCAAAAGGTTTCTAAAAAAGTTTAACTAACTCAAAAGTCCACAAATCAGTTGTAAACAACAATTTTCAGGAGAGACAACTTACAATAATGAGTTGGACATCCAGTCGAACTTAAGACTGGCCACTCCCCTGACTGAAAAGTTACCAATCAATTTGCTCTCATTGGTTATCATTAACAATGACCTGGTTTTCTATACTGTCATTGCTACATTCAGTTGTAAGTGTGCAAAAAAATGGATGCACCATTTTGAGCTGAAAAAAGAAATTTAAGGTAAGTTTTTGGATTTCTTTAATTTTTGCAATAGTTTTCACTGCTCTACGTTTAAAGGAAGAATCGAGTATGTCAGAATATTTCGTGTCTGTTGAAACAAAGCGGTTAGAGACACCACGAAAATTTAAGTTTGCAAAACTTAAAACTTCAAGTTGACTCAACTTTTCCTTAAGTATTAAAAACATGAGTTATTTCAATTCAAATTAGTACTAAATAACGATTTTAAGTTTGTTCAACTTAAGATTAATCTTTGAATTAACGTATTTAAGTTCACACAACACCAAAACCCTTCATTGATTCAAATCAGAAAAGCTGTGCAGCTGGTTGCCTTACTTTTTAAAGTTGGTTCAACTTTTTTTTTTTTTTTGAGTGTAGTCATGGAATAATGAATATCCAAATAATCTGTTGAAGGTTTTCATTATTTTTTTCAATAAAGATGCATTATTTAAACAAAAACATGTCCATCCTCTAAGCAATTTTCCCACTTTTCAATGTTTTTCATCGTTTGTGAAGTTTGGCGCTCGTCTCTCTGCTGAGCCAATCAATTCCAATCATCACTTGTGGGACAGAAGAGATGGAATGCATCCAGTTTTCCTTCCTTTTCAGTGAAACGGTGTTGCAGCTCAAAGTAAAGGAGTATCTCTTACAGGCTTAGTCATCTAGCTTTGCACTTACCTAAAGGTTAAAAGCTTATCTGCTCACTGCCCCAAATAACTAGTGCACTTCTCTGGGGCCTAATTCCATTTCCATTGATGCAGTGAGACCCACTCTGCTGGTGGTAACAACTCGGAGAACATATAAATCTCCAGTTTGTCCTTTTCACACATACGCCCTCCTTTTTCACCTCCCTTCATCCCCGTTGCACCTTAAGGACTGGTTTCCTTGTAGCTCCGTCCTCCGTTTGAAGCTATTGCATTTCAAATGCGGTTTAATGGGAGTAATGGGAGCCTCAAAGTGTGCCGTACTGTAGACCAAAAAAAGATTTAGGCAAAAATGGAAAAATGGCATTGAGACAGTTGTGAAAAATGAGATGAATCAATCTAATAGCTGGCCATAAAGAGCCGAGCTCCTGCAAATAGATGCTTGAAATGTGATCTTCTGTAATGCTTTCCAACCCCGTGCTCCTCTGTAATGCAATTTTCTTTAATGCTCCCTTTCGTGGAATACTTTTTTTTTTTTATTGTTTGGGAGGGGGGAATAATTCACAGTGTTACTGGAGTAAAAATGAGCTGCCTTTTGATTGATATCATGCAATAACTAAGACAACTAAAAGAAGAAATATATTTACAGTTGGCTGTTAGCTAAATAAAATAATAAAAATTATGCTTTTTAAAACGATTCACCTCTTTGTCACTGAAATCGCGTGCAACTGTGTAAGTTGCGAACAGAATGAACAGAACCCAACATGTGATTTACAGTAATAAATTACAGGATACTTGTATGGATGCGATGAACACTTCAGCACCATGTTTTATATTGCAGGTTCATTTGGAGCATATTGTGACAGTCGGGAACATTTCTTGTCACAATTTAGTCACAAAGTGTCTTCATTACACCTCAGTTTGTTCACAGTTTACCAGAATGGAATTCTGCACTTCCGATTTGCAGAAAACGGTTAAAAGAACATGCAATCTGCTTATCTGGGTGCAGGTTGTGAGCTCAGACTCTCCTCTCCACAGCCGCCTCCACCAGCTCATCCAGTGGGACCCAAGGCGTTCACAGGCCAGCCTGGAGATATAATCCATCCAGTGTGTCCTCACTCCCAGAAGAGTCCCTTACTCCTAGTCCCTCACCCTATCCAGCATTGAGAACTTTTGAGAATGTTTAGAGACATTTTGGAAACTCCGTGTTTTGCCAAGAGTGAAGAGTAGCTTCAGATGTAGAGGAATGTCTGCTGACTTCTTGCAGGATCTACTGTATATTTTATTTCCCCATTCTTTGTTGTGTAAGAATAAATCCCCGGTTGGTGCAGGACTGAAGGGTAGCAGCCCCAGTGTAAGAGGAAGCTATGAAGGGTTGCACAGGGCTCATTATAGCAACGCTGACACCTGCTGCAAACAGCACTGATGTGCTGCTGTTGTCAGGGAATGCTGCAATATGCTTTTATGACCACAGGTGTGCGTGGGCTCTTGTCAGTATGATTGTTTTTGCGTGGAGTGGGCGTGCATGAGGGGATGCAGTAATGGTGATAACTGAGATTTTGAAAAACCTCACAGAAACACACAAAAATGTTACATTTGCGGCATGCAATTATGCAAAAACAGTTATTAAACTGCTGCAAACACAATTTGTTATCCTTCTAAAAAAATGGGTTATAAATACTACATTTCAGCCAAGTAGTGGTGATATAGATGCAAAGCCTGAGTCTCTATTGCACCATCCTGTTTAAAGGCCCATGTGAGAAGCAGCAGCTCCAGGACGGAGCCTTAACTCCTCACCGACTTTCTCCCACAGCACCGAAAGAGAATGTTCCAATCAGTGTATTCTAACCAAACATTCAGCTATTCTCAGGAGAAACTTGACTTCACACAAAGATTTTTGAAACATTTTCATTTAGAAGCTGTCAGATTGTCAGCGGCTGACAAAGATTACTGCCTCAGCTGAACCATTGCACAATTTGAAGTGAGTCTGCATGGCGCAGACAGACAGGAAGTGAAGGCAAATTGTTTTTCTCACGACGTCTCCTAACAGATACGAGTCTTACGCCGCAGCTTTTCACACTTCAGGGATAATAATGTATGTACTTCTACTTGCTTCTGAAAGAAAATGAAATTCATTTCAACCATAAAAGTTACAACTACGAGCAAACACAAAAGACAAGGACGTCAATAACAAACTAATAAACTGGAATTTATTAGAGAAATTAGAAAAAACCAAAAAGTTTTGTTCGTTTCCTGTTTGAAATGGCCAGTTTTGAACTTTTATGCAGGTTGTTTTTTCTTGTTGATTTACGGTCACTGCCTTTCTAATGCAGTAAACTGGACCTGGACTATAAACCACTATTTAATTATTACCTTTTGCACTTATATGTTAGTTTTATTTTATCATTCATATCATTTTGTACATTTTTGTGCACCTAGAAAGTTTTGCATTTTGCTTGAAAAGCGTTTTTAAGGCACACTATGTAACTTTTTCATATTTAAAAAATGTTTCTTTTGTGCATCTAGAAAGTTTTGCATTTTGCTTGAAAAGTGTTCTTTAAAGGTACACTATGTAACTTTTTCATATTTTTTCTTTTTTCTTTTGTGCACCTAGAAAATTTTGCATTTTGCTTGAATTGTTCTTTAAAGGTACCCTATGTAACTTTTTCATATTTTTAAAATGTTTCTTTTGTGCATCTAGAAAGTTTTGCATTTTGCTTGAAAAGTGTTCTTTAAAGGTACACTATGAAACTTTTTCATATTTTTTCTTTTTTCTTTTGTGCACCTAGAAAATTTTGCATTTTGCTTGAATTGTTCTTTAAAGGTACCCTATGTAACTTTTTCATATTTTTTAATTTTTCTTTTGTGCACCTAGAAAGTTTTGCATTTTGCTTGAAAAGTGTTTTTTAAAGCACACTATGTAACTTTTTATATTTTTAAATGTTTCTTGAGCCAGTGCGTGCTAATATGACCTTTTACAGGGTTAATGAAAAGTCACTTAGCCCTGCTTCTGTCCAGGATACTACAGTTGCAACTTCAGAATCGCCGGTCCGGTGCCCTGAAGTCTCACAAAGTCATGTGTCTTGCAAAAAGCAGTAACGCTTTATGGCAATCCATGTTTCCACCTCAGAACCTGCTCAAGGCAGACGAGCTGAAGACACAGACATCATAGATATGAGCTAAGAGATCAATTGTATCGTGTTCATAATGGCGGAGCCTCCAAAGAAACAGAAAACCTTTATCTGATGATTGAAAACACGGGCGTACAGCAGGAAGAGGCGTCAACAATTTGTTTTTATGGCAAAGATTTAAAACGAACACTAGGGGGTGCTAAAAACAGACCAAAATGGCCTAGTGTGCCTTTAAATACAGAAATTCATATTAATAAAGCAGAAGATCACAAATGTGTGCACCCATTATTGTATGAATAGAATATTTAAATAAACGTGTTGTTTGGATTCTAATACTCAACATTCAGCTGATTTTCTCTATTTTTGTTTATTTCTTGGGAAAGAAAAAAATTCAAAGTCATTTTCTAAATCTAAAAGAGGCACTGTGTAGAAGTTTGGTTAAGAAATGTGTCTGTAACACGAGCTGCTTTATATCCTCAACCAAAAGGATGAATTTCATTTCATTTCAACATTAACCCTCAGCTAGAAACTCTGCGGTCAGCAGCACACATCCACAATCGAGAAACCAGCGATGCATGTAAAATATTACAAGTTACAAATGCCTTACCCCCAAAACATCACTGTTAATGTGACTCCACATTAACTATGATAATGCTGTTCTCATGTTAGGAACATTTGCACATTCATAATTGATGATGTGAAACTTTTTTCCTTTTTTTCTCCCCCTCTCAGCTACCAGAGGCAACACAAACTGATGAACTATTTCTCACAAGATAGTTAACTAAATGCACATAAATAGTGCTAACTTTTCAGTATTTCTTGAGTATTGCGCGATAATCATGCTAAAGTCCAAAAACTTTGTTTGGAAACAACATATTTGTGCATTATTTGGATTATAGATTGCAAAACAAAACATATGAAACTTTGAAATAAGAAAACAGGCTATTAGGGTTGAAACTGTACCCTCTAGGGACTATTTTGCACTCTGCAAGGACAAGCAACTCTGAACTGTTAGTCTTGCAGTCTGCTGGTAAGCAAAGACCCGCCCGACGTCTGGCTGAGTCGGGTCATTATTTAGATGTCTTTTTAATGGCTCCATAACTCTGCATCTATATCTAAATTCCTCTTTTCAAAAGAACAGATGGACAAGTATCTTCTCAGAGCTTTTTATTTTCTTTGTGCAGGAATTGTAGAGGTTGATTCTGTGGACCATAAGATCACATCCACTCAGCAGGACTGGAGATTGAAGGCTGTTTTGCTTCAAGGCTACAGTGTGAATAAACAAGACACTTGAAAAGTAATCACATCTGCCTACATGTTTCCATCTGATCCCACTGCTGACCACAAAATATGCAAGTGCACACAAAATGATCGCTTCCCCTCCTCTATCTTTTATAGAATTTAAAGCAGTTTGGGACATGCTTGTTGTGCAGGAGGCCTTAATAAATGCTCATGGGAACGCCTTTCAGTGATTTTTGCCTGTTTGAATTTTCCACTGCAGAGCAGAGAACAAAGGAGAGCAGAGGGATCTGAGCAGCAGCAATCAGTCTCTGTGGTAAAGAGTGACCTCATCAGGCAAAAGCTAGTACTGCAACAACGTGGATGATGCTGAAACTGAGACTTCTCAGAAGTTAGAGGATGGAAACCTAAAAGAAACTAGGAAGTAGCTCATCAGTTAAAGTTAAATCAACATTCATAATTAACACATCAATTCTGGAGTGACTCAAATTAAGACTTTTAACACTCTGACTGGCAGATCAACCACTATAGTGAACAGTTTAATCCCTGTTTCTTAAATTAATTTAAAAAAATGTTTAGTGTTATTCATTTATTATATATTTGAGCTCTTATTGCACCAATTGAACAAAAAATGAGAGGAAAACATTTCCTTCAGATTATTTCTTATAACTTAAAGGGATATTTCACCAGAAAGTGATTTTTTTTTTTTTTTTTTTTTTTTTTTTTTTTT
>SSNR01000037.1:2328195-2367151 GCA_006937965.1 Callopanchax toddi
TTTTTTTTTTTTTTTTTTTTTTTTGTCTATTGTCATATTCCTCAGAGTTAGATCAGTGGGCAAAAACAATTAGTAACCAGTCCAGCCGTTTTCCTGATCCGGCAGAACTCCTTTAGCATTAGCTTAGCGTAAAACACTGTAAGTGAATGGTAACTACTAGCATTGTGAGAAAAAAGTCCTTAAAACTCACTCAGTAGTGATACTAATTCTGCTTAGTGACCTCAGTAAACATACCGACTGTAAGTAAAAATAAAAAGTAATTACAGGTACTATTTTAGACTCGGGACTAAATTTGCAGTGGCCCCAAAGACGCCTACGTCCGTAAATACAAATACTGGCTACTAGGCTAAACCCGGTAAAGTTTTTTGAAGATAATCTCTGTGCAGCTTCCGACTTTGTGTTATTTTTCATCGTCTGTGAGGTTTGCAGACAACGTTCAGATACGTGTTTACGGAAGTAGGTCTCCTTGGAGCTGTTGCATCATGTCCTTGCGCTGTTCAGCGGAGGCTTACAGCTGTTTTTTGTCATAAAGTAGTCCCGAGTCTAACCTGTAATTCCTTCGTGTTACTGTTTATTTTCATTTGCAGTCGGTATGTTTATAGGTCACTAGGCAGAATTAGTATCACTACTGAGTGAGTTTTAAGGATTTTTTTCTCACAATGCTAGTTGTTACCATTCACTTACAGTGTTTTACGCTAAGCTAAAGGAGTACTGCTGGATCAGGAAAACAGCTGGGCTGGTTACTAATTGTTTTTGCCCACTGATCTAATGAGGAATATGGCAACAGACAAAAAAATCACGTTCTGGTGGAGTATCCCTTTAAATTTAAAGTTGTAATATTAAAAGTTTTCATCTGTGTTGCAGATTGCAGCATAGCTCATCTAATGTATTGTGGAATCTCTTCATCACAGTTTGTCAAACCCTCCAAACAGCATCTTGTTTGTTCGCCAGCGGCTGCCTGTACCTGCGTAGCTGGAGGTGAAGGCTCCAGGTAAGCCAGCGGAGATGAGACTGTCTCTGGTCAGATTGTTGTAGAGCTGCCCAACACTTAAGGCCATTTCACTCCAATGTGTTTTCTCTCCACCCAAGCCTCCAATCAGCTGCCTGGTTTAATGCTGCACAGATCCGCCTTAAGGGCATCGTTAAAAGAAGGAATGAAAATGCGTTGCACTGTTAAAGCTTCCAAGGTCCGAGATATACTATAACTACACTGAACACGTCTAAATGTTTCTGTTTGGCTGTTTTCTCCTGTAACCCTTAAAGACGCTTTTGAGAATAAAATGCATGAAATCACAAAAACATGCATTTTTGTGGCTAAAAAAACATTAAATAAAATAAGTTTTTCCTGACATTAAAGCTGAAAGCCTCAAATATTGAAGAAACAAAATCAACAAACAAAACAACCCTCCCTCATTTAAAAAAATAAATTTAATTTCAGAGCAACCTTGAGGTTTAATGCTGCCTTTTCAGGCCTGATCTGTCATCTCCTCCAGGGAGAAAAACACAGCCTGCAGAGCATCCTGAGTCTGGATCTGTTAAACAAGGAATGTGCAGTTTTCTACTTTATTGTCAAAGTTTATTTTACCACCCGCTTTGATTTAGCAGCAAAGTAAATACAAAAAACCGTCCCTAAAAGAATGTCTACTAAAATCACAATTAGGTATCAAACAGCAGTTTGCATTTAACAAACACTAATTAGTCAGAGCATTAACTGGACATCACTGACCAGCTCATAAAAATGCAGCTTGTTTCCACTGAAAAACATTTTGCACCAGCATTGATCTGAATGTTGTTTTGGGATTTACATGTTTTTTTACAGCCCCCGTTGGTTCTTTAAAAATACATCAAAAAGTTCAGCAGCGTGTTTAAGAATCATAAAAATAAGCCTGAGGCAGTGACCTGACCTCCAGACTCCCCGCATCCCAAAGCAACTAAAGATCCATGATATGTCCTGGAACAAGAACATCCAAACTCACAAATTAAGGGATGTGTTGCTAATGTCAACAATGTCAGGCGCTAGAGAACAAGAATCATCTCAGGGTCTGCGAAGAGAACGGTGAGCTTGCATAGACTTCCACAGGATTAGCATATGGTCATCATGCTCCTTGCTGCTATGGGTCTTAGTGATTTCCACCTAGAAAAGCTCTAATCCTGCTATGAAAGCCAACACAACCAGCAAGGTGTTTTCTGGGAGTTTGAGGGTGTGGGTAATGAGGCAAACATGCTTGATTGTAAAATGGAAAATCAGCAAGCATGCAATCTTGCAACACACTCATCAATGGCTTTGCTAGAATTACTATGTGTGGACCAGCTGATTCTTTGGTCCTGCATGGGGAATAACAAACCAAACAAAGCAAGAGTCAGATAGGTAGACAACGTTTTCTTATTTCAATAAAATTTTTATTTTCAGTTAATTACTTATGCAGCTTTTGTGTTTGACTGTTTACCTCCTAGAGCTGTCTGATGACAGATGGTTCATCTGCAGTCTCCCGCCACAACTAACAGATGCCCTGATGACCTGGGAGACATGGTGCCGATTGAACAAGCAACGAGACTCTGTAGGGGTTGGTATCAGGTTCCTGGTGGCCTCCTGGTACTGACATGGTGCTGCTGACAATCTCAAAGGTCAGAGCAGCAAATGACTTGGAGAAAGAAAACCTGGAGGTAAAATGGTCACTCTTTATAGAACAATATGAACGTTTTTTTGCAGCTCTGCTTGAAAAATGAAGGTTTTGGTGATTAAAGTGAGTCTGGGAACTTTTTTTGTACAATTATGTGATCAAAATGCAATTTTTAAGATGTAGATGATACATGAGCTGTCCTATAAGATTTTGCAAATTTCAACAGATTGAATTTAATAATAAACAATGAAGCAGAGCAAGAAGAGAAAAGAGTAACAAGCAGCAGTCGGATCCAGTTTTACTTCTGATTTAACCATCACGTTTGAAGCCACTGACTTCTCGGGGTTTTTTCAGCGGTTACCATCACGCAGACTTTCGATAAACTCAACAGGAGTGAACTGGCAGCGCGGCCACCTGAGAGTGACTTCCCTACATCCTCTCTGCTGCTGCCAGCTGTCTGAGTGAATGGAGCCGTTTCTGTGTTACTTGGCAGTTGTTGTGGAGGCAGATGTCTGTTTTGTAGGAACCTTAAGGCAGCAAGGAGCTCCAAAACAGCAGGAGAGGTCTGTGACATTGACTCAAACAGGAAGTGAGTGGAGCATAAAGTGCAACTTTTCTCACTTTTATAACAAAACTTGTAATTATTTAACACGGTGTGACAGTGTTTGCCCCCTTTTGGATATGTTTGTCACACTTAAGTGTTTCAGATCATCAAACAAATGTAATTATTAGACAGCAAAAACACAAGTCAACACAAAATGCAGTTTCTAAATAAGGGTGTTTTATTTTTAAGGGGGGAATAAATCCAGCCCTGTGTAAAAAACGTGATTGTGCTCCTCCTCATTATGGTGTATCTCATCCAGGTTACTGCCACACCTGTTCTAAATTATACAATAGGACCTTCCTGACAACATGGAGTAGACCAAAAGATTGCCAAAAGCCAGACGTGTTCAAAGGAAATTAAATTAAAAGGTTATGAAGTTATTTATGAAGCTTTGAGACTCCAGTGAACCACAGTGAGAGCCATTATCCACAAATTATGAAAACATGGAAAAGTGAACCTTTCCAGGAGTTGACGGCCGACAAAAATTGCCCCAAGAGCAGCGATGACTCATCTAAGAGGTCAGAAAAGACCCCAGATCAACAGCCAAAGGCCTCTCTTGCCTCAGTTAAAGTCAGAGTTCACGACTAAGAAAGAAACTGGGCAAAAATGTTCCAAGACCGCAAGAGGAACTCAAAGGCTCGTCTCAGTTTGGTCAGAAAACATCTCGATGATCCTCAAGACTTTTTGGAAAATCCTCAGTGGACTGACGAGACTGAAGCGGATCTTTTTGGAAGGCGTGTGTCCCGTCTGGTGTAAAAGTAACAGCATTTCAGAAAAGGGAGCTCGTACTAACAGTAAAACATGGTGGTGGTAGTGTGACGTCTGGGCCTGTTTTGCTGCATCAGGACCTGGAAGACCTGCTGTTTTAAACAGAGCCATGAATTCTGCTGTCTACCCAAACATTCTGATGATGGAGAGTGTCCAGTCGTCTGTTTGTGACCTCGAGATGAAGCACATAGCAGCAGGAGAATGATAAAAACACACCCACTAGTCCACCTCTTAGTCAAAGTTGTGACCTGAATTTGATTAAGTTGATGTGACCAGAAAGAGGCTTCATGCTGGAAAACCCTCAAATGTGGCTAAATTACAACAACTCTGCAAAGATGAGTGGGCCGAAATTCACTCATTGGTTCATTTTGTACATTTAAACATTCTTTTTATTACTTGTTTCTCTTCCTGCTCTGTTTGCCTTCTCCTGTGGGTCCTACCTACAACCAAATCATTACAACATTAGATGCTCTGGGGTTTACTTTATGCTTACCTATATAAGCTGTATGTTGCAAACATAAATAATCTGCCAAGAAAGAAATAAAGCGACAGC
The DNA here is from genome assembly GCA_006937965.1 of Callopanchax toddi. Classification (NCBI taxonomy): domain Eukaryota; kingdom Metazoa; phylum Chordata; class Actinopteri; order Cyprinodontiformes; family Nothobranchiidae; genus Callopanchax; species Callopanchax toddi. The sequence goes on from SSNR01000037.1 coordinate 2,332,742, forward strand.
AAAATGACCGAACGTTGAAGGAGAAAATAAGATATAAACGTGATATAGACCAGTTTGTAACCTGGGCAATGTCCAAACACTCCTTTGGATCTACTTAGAATTAATACTGTTTTGGGTCTGGGCTGCAGAGTAAATGAATAATGAGCTTTTTCTAAGTATTTGCATGCCAAACAAACAAGAAGAGTAAAGATAAAATAGGATTTTAGTGGAAAAAACACAAGGAAATAGTGGTTAAAGTTGTTATAAGTTCAGACGACACCCTTCTTTTAGTCCGTGCACGTGTTTTTAACATGCACCGCAAGCGTACACACGTTAGCCAAATCACATGAGCAACGAGCGGTGTAATTAAAGGAGATTTGTTATGTGAATGATCACAAGATGCAGCCAAAGGGCATCTTCATCTTCCTGTATAAATGATAAACCAGCAGCTCAGCGTGTCTGTCTCACTTTAGATTAGTATGGAGCAGACGAAGGAGCTTTGTGTAAAGTTGTCTGAAGGTAAAAGCGAGAGCGCCGTGCCATTCATATTCACACGGTCTGAGTGTTGGTTCTCCTTTATCACTTCTGCCAGATTTGGGATTCTGCCACGGTCTGCTGCTTGCGGCGCGGGACAGAGACGCTGCCGCATGCAGACGGGCAGGAAGCTGAGAGCAAAGCAGGCTCCCCTGTGAGATGATCTCCATTTACCCCAAGAGTCTAAAGTTTGAGCAGGCTAATGGATGAACGAGTAAAGCAGGAAGGCGGGGGAATTAATCCTTTACAAAAATAGAGAAGGCTCCATGAGAAATACTGTGACTGTGTTGCTTTACGATGATGCGTGTACCTTCCTGTGTTCCATATTCTCGCTGAACTGCATCATAAGAGCACAGCTTTTAGTTCATCTATCCACAGCTTCAGTTACATCAAAACAAATGATATCATTTAGAATTTATGGTAAAGTCTGTTCTAGGCAGACGTGTCAGTATTTTGAAACAAAAAGCCGATTATATTCAACCGAATGTGTTCCTAATAACTTCAAACACATGCTGCTGTAATACCTCTAAAACCAAACCGCATCAACCATCTGCTCCTTATTTAGATTAAAAACCAACACAGATGTTGCTTTCAAACTTTCTTCTCATTTAAAGGACACTTAACAAAGAGGGTCTCTGACGTGACATTAAAAAGTCCTTTTATGAAAACAGACAAAAACGTATTTCTGTCTGCTTTTGAAGGCGAAACTCTTCTTGAGCAGAAAATAATCTGCGTTCCTTCAACTTCTCAGAAAAAAATGAAATGACATTCTTATGATGTTCTGACTTCCTGCTCAGGGTTTAGGTAACTTTAATGCCAATAAAAGGGGTAAAAATGACTAGATAATAAATAAATTAATGTTGTTTATATTTTAAAGCAGCACTGAGCGACTTTTTACCAGTAGGGGGCATTATGAAAGTTTCACTTTTACTGTCGTAAATCATCTCACGCCTGAACTTTTTCCAGCCCAGTCTGCTACAGCTTTCAGCTAACAATCTGTCAGACAAGTTGTTGTTTTTATATTTCTTTTGAATGTATAAATATTATAAGTTCATAAACAGGCTATCTTTCTCTCTCTGCCGGTTCTGCCGTAAAGCAGAAAGTGACATCATTGGCCGAGGCTCAAAACTGTCTAGTGCGGTATCTGGCCAGTAGAGGGCAGCAGAGTGCTGTCAAACATGAAACTGGTCAAGTTTCTAACTAAATAATCATTGAGATCAATTTTAATGCTCTAACTTAAAGTGTTAAAAACTGCTCAGTATTGCTTTAACGCTACATGATTCAAACAACAGCTACGGTTTATTTTCAATATTTTTGTTTGTATGTAGCCCCAAAGGATTTTGAGATGTCAAAATTAGCCTCACCTTTTCCAGGAAACTCAACTTTAGGAGACCTAAAAACACCATCAGATACCAAAGCAGGTAAGTGCGGCCCGGGGGCCACTTGTGGCCCTCAGCTGTATTTTAAGAACGATGTAGTTTAGTTTTCCTGCAGGATGTTGGTGCAGAGAGATCCTTTCTGATTTTTTTATGCATAGATTTTCACTAAGAGACCCAACAAACAAAGATGCAATATTTTTAAAATACAAAATTTACTATCTAATCAAAGTATTTGATTTTTATCAATCAGGTTTTTCCAGATAATTACATTTCCTGGTATAAAGAACTTCACTGACTTTTATCAAAAGTAGGCTTGTGAGATCTGTGTTGAAGTTTTTAACTAAAAACGGTCGACCAATCAGATCCAGTGACTTTAATGCTTTTTACAGTATTATTGAGTCAAACATATGTAGTCCCCTGCTATATTGGGCGGATCCCGACGTCTCACTACCTTAACCCATGTCCAAAAAAAAACAACAGTACAATATTGCATGGTCATTGCTAAAATCTTATCTTTGTGGAAGAGTGAAGAGGTGCCGTCTTTTGAGATCTGGATGTCAGCAGTTGTTAACTATCTGCAACTAGAGCAGATCCGACACAACGTTTGTTTAACCCCTGAGACTTTTGACAAAATGTGGCAGCATTTTCTGTTATATTTGACAAGAACTTTGGGAGTACTTGTGTGTTGTGTGTGTATCACTGGTGCTATTCGCCATGTTTAGTTCACTTTGTCTAAAAAATTCTCTGAATGATGCTAACTAATCTATTCATTGCAAAGCTTTAGCAATGTGTCTGAGCAGACTTTATACTTCTGTTTTTTATTTTATTTTATTTTTTTGTTTGGTTTTATTTATCTATTTTTCCCACATCTACCCTTTTCTGTATGTACGCATAAATAATACATATATATGTTCACTTTCTTTAGCGGATTTAATTCTTATACTCTTTACACTAGTTTGTTTCTCTACAGGAATGGGAGTGATGGGGTAATCTGCACTGCAAAAACTGATTTCTAAGAAAGTAAAACAGCCTTGTTTTTAGACTTTTGACTTATTTTTATCTAAAAAGAAAATATATTCTTACAGTCCTACTAGAAATAGGCCAAATCTTCTTAAATATGGTCCAATTTTCAAGATTTGAGAAAAAAAAAAATCTGCCAATGGGCTAAGCAACATTTGCTTGTCTAGAGTCCTTAAAAAATTGCAAAATGTTCTGCATTTAGAACAATTCACTAGTTTTCTTAGAAATCAGTTTTTGCAGTGTGTTTGCTTTCGAGATCATTTGTTTTTGTTCATACCATTTACATTGCTTGTACTTGCATTACTTGTATAAATGAAAACCTATAAATAAAATTTTTTAAAAAACATATGAGATCCCTTCATATTTACAAAGATTCTGCTCATTAAAATGGTGCATTTATGAGGAATTTGTGAGCAAAACAAATAAACAAAATCATATTTTGCCTTTTCTTTGTTATTTAAAAAAATATTTGAACTTTTGTGGCTCTTGAGGACTTTACACTTGGTGATTTTTGCTCTCGTGTTGAAAAGTGTGGACACCCCTGTACTAAAGGGACAGATTTTAAGAGAACCCAACCCACATCATCTGACCACACCAGCTGCGATTTACTCACATTACATATTTTATATCAAAATACTTCAAAAGTTACTTTTTTCTGAGATGTGTTTCATGATAAACAATATAACTATATACATTTGTGGTGTTAAATGAAGCCAAAGTGATAGAATGTAAGATTATAAATGATATAATTTAACAGACTCATTAATTAAACTCATGTGGAATAAAAAGGTATTAAAACAAAAAGAAAAATGCTTCATAAGACCACCTTATAAATAGATTTATTAAATTAGAGGGAAATTTTGAAGTTATTAGAATTGTTGAACATTTCACAATCACATTCAGAGGAAGAACTCAGTAGCTTCTGCATTGAACTAAATTCAGATTATCTCAGTTTTATTCCTAATACTTGCATGTCCCCATAATTGGTGCATTCTTGTCTAAATTCATGTATTGGATTGTTACTCTCGTATTGTTGGAAAATATCAGCTTTTAAACCCTGATTTTCATTGAGGGACCAAAATTTGTTTTTCAATTTTAAAGGTAAAAAACCAAACAAACTAATGCTTAATTCTAAAAACCAACACATTTTTAGATATTTGCTTCTGGTAATCAGCTAATAGTAAATCTGATTTTACAAAAATACAATGATAATAAATGTATGTTAACCCTGAATAAATTTGACGGAAACCTTTTTTTATTTCGTTTTCTAACACATGGATGTCATGGACCATCTGCGGTTTATTGAGCCTACATGCAACATAAAAGGTTTTTCTTGCAGAATTTTGACTCATCTAAGGAAATTTTCAGTATTTGAGAATAAAATGAATACTTTAGGTGAGCAAATGTCAGGCCTGTTTACCGTTTGTGCAAATTAATCCTTATACTTTATGGGTTTAAATACATTAATCATGTTTTGAGGTCTACAAAGTTTAATTTGTGTCCAGATTTTATCCAACATGGCAGCATGGAGCTGTCTCATCAAATTTAAGAGGATAACCCTGCAAAGGTGAATGGTAGAAAGGAAGGAGCTGCAATGCATAAAGATTGTTTTGTTCTTTTTGGCAGCTTGTGAGACAATAGATAAGAAAATTGTCTCCTTAATAAGCAATGGCATTGCTGCAAATAAAGGTTAGACTGTCAAAATGTTCACTGTGCAGAAAAAAGTTTGTTAAATGCATACCGGAGAAAATGTCTCAGCCGGCGTACAGATTATTTAATGAGACATGAAACAAAATCCACAAAATGAAGATGTCTTTGTTCCAAAATATATAAAAAGAAATAAAACAACAAAACACAGCAGGGACACTGTAGAAATTGTAAATGAGGCTTAGCTGCCTCATGATAGCTCCTGCTGCTAAAAAGCTGATTAATTCAACACTTTGATAATGACTGGCTGAGAAACATAGAAGAGGAGGTTGAAAGGCATTCATCAGTGCAATGTGCCACGGGGGGATAATAGCCGTGCTTTCAGAAGACATGATTCGCTGGGAAAGGAACTCATGCAGGGGGCAGAAAAAGGGCTCATCGACTAAAACTTTCCCATTATTTCTATATGTGTTTTTGCTTGTGGGTAGGCAGACCTGATTAGGATAAAAATTAGTAAAACAATATATATGTTGTCAAGTAAAAACTTTAGGATGTGCCCTTGAACATTTCTATAAAGGTTTTTACCTACCTCCCACGACAGTTTATTTATATTTTTGGTTTAATCATTTATAACTGATTTAATTTTTTTTTCCTGCTCCCATGAATCAAACCACAAGCTTGAAGATCCATAAAGCCAAACAGAACCTGACGATGCCACTTCCTGTCAGACACGCTCTCCATTTGTATTCTTGGAGCAGGAGACGGCTGCTTTACATTCAGTCTTTGCGGTGCGTTCAAGTGCATCAGTTTTTGAACGTGTTTAAATGAAAAGTGACACATCAGATGTTCTTGAATGTAGATTTTGTGTTTCTGAGCTCTTGTCATATCCACTTTATGTTTCAGTGCTGAATGTTTTATGTAAGCTCTGAGACATATACGTAAACATTATATATAATTATAGGACACTACTTGAAGTGTCTCGATGAGAAATCACCTCACTGACAGCTTTAATGCCTGTTACTGGTTATGGTATCATAATAATCAGTACTGGTGGACACTGACCTCCATTCATGCTCTTCATCGTGAAACTCATTCATCATCAGAGACTAGGTTGGTGTCAGAGGTTGTGGACGGTTCCAGCAGCCAGACAAGGAGAGACAACACAATTAAAACCCTCAAACATGTCTAAAGTCTGAATCTATCAGACTCAGAACTCATTAGAAACGTTGGTTTATTTGACTAAACTTGGGAACTGACTGAACATTAAGTGTGTAGCTGAAGTGAAGCTCAAGGACTATTTTTATAAAACATGTAAGGGTGTCCTCTGGTAGAATTCAAACTAAGTTTCAGATGTATTGTTTATATTTGAGACTCTTATTGTGAAGGACTGAAGGAAGTTCTTTGCTGCAGACGCTGCTGGAGAAGTAGCCAAAAAACTGCACTTTGTATCAATACCATGTTTTTTTAGTTTACTAATAATAACACATGGTTACAATAATATTTTCACTTTTTTCTCAAGTTTGACCTCTTTCTTGACTATTTTCTTCAATCATCCATCCATTTCCTGAAGCCGCTTAATCCTCCACAGGGAGTCGCGGGGGAGCCGGTGCCGATCTCCAGCGGTCGGGGGGCGAGAGGCGGGGGACACCTTGGACGGGTCGCCAGTTCATTGCAGGGCCACACAGAAATGAATGAGACAAACAATCAACCACACACCCACTCACACCTAAGGACAATCTACAAGCCCAATTAGCCTGATAGTCATGTTTTTGGTCTGTGGGAGGAAACTTGAGTACCCAGCGAAAACCCACGCATGCGTGGGGAGAACATGCAAACTCCACGCAGAGAGGCTGCAGAGCTGGGACGTGAACCCACGACCTTCTTGCTGCGAAGCAACAGTGCTAACCAACTGCGCCACCATGCAGCGCCTTTTTTTTTCATTTGACTTAATTTTAGAAACTTTTTTCTTGACATTCTGACCTTTTTTCTCAATATTTCGACTTTATGCTGGAAAAGCTAACTTATTTTCTCACCTTTTTGACCTTTTTCCTATATTGTAATAGTATTTTGGGAATATTATTTCAATGTTTTTATTGATATTCCTGTTGTTTCAACTTTAATCATGACATTTTCATCATGAAGGTGGGCAGTGTGGTCAAAGACGGTAGTCGTGAAGGTTTTGATGTATTCGACCGTGGCAACATAAGAGGTCGCCAGCCAAACGAGGATCACCTCCTGATGAAACGCATCATCAAACCTGTCCTCCTTATTTCCTAAATCAACAATATGCTCTATTATCTGCATATGTCCCTGTTTAAACATAAATCTGTTCCTTTAGTAGCGTAAATCTAATCCAGCCACTGCACCTTATCAAATAATAAGATGAGTGAAGCTAAAAAATGAAGATGCAATTAAAAAAAAAACAGCCAGAAGCAAAGAAGGGTGAAGAAAAAAGTCATAAACATGCACACATGATAGCAAAAACTCAAGATCAAAACTAAAATCCTGAAGTAAAAACTGAAGAAAACAAAATAGAAAGCTGAAAAGAGCTCATTGATCACAAAGTTTGGATGTTTCTGCATCAAAATGATGAAAGGAACTGATTCCAGGCTACAAAGAATCAAAAATAGACATTTCTAATAAAACGTAGAGCCAGGGAGATGTTAAGGTGCCCCTGAAGGCATCTACATATGAGAAATAAAAACTGTAACTCCTGCCTCACAACAAAGAAGCAAAATCACACAAATTTTATTGTATGTGCCAGTTAGCTTAGAGCGGTTTCACCCCTGTGGTTTTATGATTTGACAACTAGCAGAATTTTACACAACCTTTGCTGACTTTCTTTCACAATGTTTGACATTAGAGGTGGTTGCATGACTACCCGGCGTTATGCATGATTCACGACTTTGTAAAACTGCTTCACTGTAGAAGTGAAGGCGAAAATGTTTCATATTGTGACAAAAAGCACGCCGAGCATGACGTTAAATTACACGACTTCTATTTAAATGGTTAAGAGACGCTGTGCCAAAACAATGAAAGCACCAGATGCTAATAGAAGAACTTTTTTTATTCCCCGTGCTTTTAAAATATACAAAGTTTTTTGAGTTTTGGAAACATTAAAACGCAGTTTGCCAGCTTGAAATTCTGTAATATCTAAGAATGTGTGGAATTTCAAGGACAGGAAACAAGTCTGGTGCATTCTAATCAAAGTGAAGAGTGACGATAAGGGACAGAAAGAAACACCTAAACTGTCATAATGAGAACTGACAGTGATTGTTGATTCTTTACCCAAGAACTGCACTTTAAATTGATTTGTTATAATGTGAATAAATGAGCGCGTCTGTGCTGGGACCATCTGGTGTTTGAGAGGGAAGTGTGTGCACGCTGTAATGTAATAATCTAAGTTTTAAAAAAAAAGTGCATGCAATGAATTCAATACATGACACTCCTTTTGACTTCAGCTGCACTGACAGAAAATTAGTTATGTAAAATAGGCTGCAGTAAATGAAAGCAAAACAAAGGACGGCTTTCTCCCCAGAAAGGAAAATTACTTCTGCAAAAATGAATTTAGCCATTTTGTTTTCTATTCCCATTGCATCAGTATGCAGTGTCATCCTCCTCCCACTTATACCACAAAAACAAAGAGCAATTTGTAAAACGACAACTTCATACAGAGAGAAATTCCTTTTTAAATGACAAGTTCATTTGGAAACAATTTGAAAACAGGGTGAATAAATGATTTTCCATCAGAACATGCCTCAACTGAAATCTACAAATTGCCTGTTCATGTATGACTAGCGTGTGTGAGTGTGTGAAATCAAAGAGAGTTATTAAAGATCAACTTGTAACAAGACAGCCAAATGCTCCCTCTGTTCACCTGTCACTGCAGCCCTTCAACCAGCCTGCAATTAATTGAAACGTCAATCCTGTTGAACGATGATCCATCAAAATTCTCAAACTGAGTCTGAGCAGACAATGATGCGTATCAATCTCATCTCCTGGTTGTGTGGCTACCTGCACTGGACTGTGTGATTCCGTTTTGAATGTCTCTTTATGAAGAGCATGCTGAGCTCTGCATCGACTGATTCTTCATCTCTACAGTATGAGTTCAGCCTGACAGAGGATGTCTGCAGCCTGCACACCGACCGTTTGCTCCACAGCCTTTAGGTCAGGGATTGTCAACTGGCGGCCCGCGAGCCAAATCCGGCCCGCGACCCACGTGTGTCCGGCACCCCACGTGTTTCCCGACTGTTTATTTATCTGAACCACGTGTTTCCCTGACTTAAATCGGCCCACAACCACGTGTCTACCAACGTTCTGTTTATTTACCTGAACCAGGAGTTTTTCTGTTTATTTATCTGATCCATGTGTTTCCCTGAGTTTGTGTTTATTTCTGACTGAGGTATTGTGCATGTGGTCATGCCCTGAATAGTGCATGGATTCGATACCTGGCCCAATCCAACTGTCATCTAATGTGAAAATGTTAGTTGCCAGTTGCTGACCACTACCCTATGGGTTAATAATTGTATCTGCAAACACATAAATAAAATAGACAATCATTATAAAATTGGATTAATAACCAGTAAATAAAATTTTATCAATATTTTATATTAAATATAAATGTAACAAAGATGTTTGAATTTAACACATATTTTTAGTTATTTTTTAGCTGTGAAAAATTGGGTAAAATGTAATTTAAAAAATGTGGGTAAAATTTAATCAAATAAATTGAGTGCAGGCTGCATGGTGGCGCAGTTGGTTAGCACTGTTGCCTCGCAGCAAGGAGGTCGTGGGTTCGCGTCCTGGCTCTGCGGCCTCTCTGCGTGGAGTTTGCATGTTCTCCCCGTGCGTGCGTGGGTTTCCTCCGGGTACTCCGGTTTCCTCCCACAGTCCAAAGACATGACTGTCAGGCTAATTGGGCTGGTAAATTGTCCTTAGGTGTGAGTGGGTGTGTGGTTGTTTGTCTCGTTCGTCTCTGTGTGGCCCTGCGATGGACTGGCGACCCGTCCAGGGTGTCCCCCGCCTCTCGCCCCTTGACCGCTGGAGATAGGCACCAGCTGCCCCGCGACCCTCTGTGGAGGAATAAGCGGATACAGAAAATGGATGGATGGATGGAAATTGAGTGCAAATTGTTACACTAATTTTTTTTTTTTTTTTAACAGTTTTTTTGTTTTTTTTACAGTGTATTTTTTTTATTCTTGTAAAACAAATCATAAATGTCTGAGTCCTTATTAGAATACTGTGAGGTTATGGCTGGATAAGTAAAAATAGAAATCTTAACACACTTTTTTCTTTAAATAAAAACTTCAACATATTGCGTCACATGGGTATTTTTCATTTAAAGCTGAATCTCCTTCAAGTTTCTTTTTTATCTTGCATGTTAAATGTACTGTAGTCTTCTTTTGTAGCTCACTACCATCAGCATGTGAATGACTGTCGTAACGCTCTTTGTAGTCCATTAATTAGAAAAGTGCAATACAATGTGGGGACATCCCATCCATTTTCTGAACCACTTTATCCTCCACTGAGCGTCACAGGGAGCTGGTGCCTAACTCCAGCTGTCATATGGTTGGAGGCAAAGAACACCCTGGATAAGTCGCCAGTCCATCACAGCGTCACATAAAGATGAATGGGCTAAACAACCAGTCACACACCTAGAGTCACCAGTTGACCTAACCTGCATGTTTTTGGTCTGAAGAAAACCCACGTATGCATGGGGAGAAAATGCAAACTCCACACAGGCTGCAGAGCCAGGAAACAAACCTCCTTGCTGCGAGGCAACTGAGCCGCACCATGCAGCACAAATATAGGAAATTCACATTTAAATACAGTTATATATCCCGATAATCTGGAGCAAAAAAAATGTAACAAATATATATATGTATTGTCTTATAGATCTCTGCCAATCTGATGTTTTGGACCAAAATCACAGATTTTTATGTCTGTTCATATGCTCCAGGTTGGTTTACTCTGTGCACTAAACTTGCTGGATTCTACTGCATAATGCAGCTGATAAAGAACTAGAATGGCAAACAAGTTGAGAGTTCACAGGTTATGGAGGCTTTGGCTTTGGAAGGAGCTCACTGCAGCTTGAAGAGTTTTGGCCAGCTGGAAAAAGAATGTTTGGACACCACTGGTTTAGATAGACAGCTGCTTGTTTTGTTTCAGTTTCTACCTCCAAGTTCTGGTTGGACGTCTAGCAAATCCAGTAGATGATGAAACCTTAATGTAGAAGACTGTCTTTTTACATTTTTTTTTATTGCTGAGAATTGCATCATAAGAAACATTGTTCATGATCAAATTATTATTGGAAGCAATGAGTTGCTAATTGCAAGTAATTGTTATCACACTCAGGTTTAATCATCATGCGTCAATAATTTAGAGCAATCATGAACTTGGAAGAGTCTTGATGGGAGGTGATCGAACAAACCGACAAGAAAAGAAAGTGAGCATTCAAATTCTCTTCACACAGCATTATAGAGGCAACAGTTAATTAAACAAGTGCATCCTAAAGAACACCATGAGGACCATTAAGGTTTAGAACGATGCACACTCATGGCTTTTTCAACCCTATGAAAAGATGGCCTAAATGTATTTTCTCCTTTCTGCATTTGTTGAGTTTCGCACCTGAGACGGTGATTTATGCATCTTGGATTTAAGCATATGTTGTCTTCTTTTCATGAGGGGAAGCAAAGTATCACTAGTGGGGTTGAAGCTGGTCCTCCAGTAGAGTGATGGTGACGGATTTGGGTTTGGTTTCAGTAATCTGGACCTGATTCTCGTCCATCTTGATCCAACCACACACATAAATGCAGAGATGTCATTAGCTTCATAAAAAATAGTGAAACAAACAAATAGAGAAATCAATAAGCACCTGCACTGAAGTCATTTGATCAATTTAGCTTTGAGAACTCCTCCTGGTGCGATGGAACCTTTTCTGAGTAAGAGCATCGAGAACTGAAGCCAACAGAGACTGAGTTAAAAACAAAGAAACAAAAGAAATGAAGGGGAGTGGAGTTGGACATGATCAGTGGATGTGCAGCGACAGGGGTGACGATGATGAATGTGGCATTCGCCGGCGTTCATCAGCAGGCCTTCATCTGTCTCCTCGGTGGGATGCCTCTCAGTCCGCTCAGCCATGTAAATACACCCAGCCAGTTCTGGTCGTCGCTGCCAGATCAATAACCGCTAAACAAAAACTACAGCTCTGACAAAGTGGATGGATGTGTTTACTCTGGACAACAATGTTTTGTTTTGGGGGGGTTTTTTCCAGAAAATCCTTGGATATTGATTGTAACGCTTACTTTTACTTGACATGAAGGTCTTCTGTTTGTTAAATTACTCAAGTTAAAGTTCCAAAGAGAGATTTACAACCAAACATTACAAATCTTATTGTTTCTCCAACCTTTTATAGTTATGAAATAATCATACTTTTTGCACCAAACTGTTGAAGAATATTTCTAGACTTAAGCCCAATTTATGTTTCTGCGTCTACGTCGGGTCGGATGCACGCAACGCCATCATACGTCGTTGCGCGGGGTCCCCGACGAGGACGTAAGGACGGATGGAGACGAGGGAACTTTTCTAAACATCCGTCAAACGAGACAGGGAGTGCATGCGTATGATTGGTTGGGCCAATAATCTGAGATCATTTCCGGCTTGACGCCATTTCCTGTGAATTTTTCAACGGTGTCGGTAGCAAACGTTCAATGTACGAACATATGAAAATTCCTGAAAAGTCCATTTCCCTCAAAGGTCGCACGAGCCCTGAAGATTTGCCTGTGGTTAGCCTCATCCTATTTTGTGGCCGGACATCCCACTGAAGCCGCTGTCTCCTTTTCCACTCTCACTCGTGTTTCATCAGTGCAAGCATTTCTCCTTGTATATCACACAGTTCCAATTCGAGCAACAGATGTAGACTGTTGCTCACCATTTCTCAGATGTCCAGGAAATGGTAATCAGCGACACGAATGTACTGCTCCCAGCGCTACGCCCTCTGTCGTTCCGGCGGGGAATTACTTTGCAACACCACACAGCAAGCGTAGAAGTCTGAAGGCAAAACTATGAGGTGCCGTATAGGACAAAATATATTTTTCACTCACACATACAACAATATAAGCACACACATACACTACTACAAGCATGCACACACACTAGGGGTTGCACAAACTAGTCGACCAGTCGACAAGTCAACTTTTGTGGACTGTAGTGACTTTTTAAACCAAAGGTCGACTCTTCGCTGATCACGTGAACTTTTATTTTGAAGGGGTTTCATTCAATTTCCTTTAATGAGTTCTGGTCTGGCGCTGCACTTTTAAAATGTATGTATGACGTCATCAGCGATTAGTCGAAGTCGACACGACTTTTATTACTTGGTAGTCGACTTCTAAAAATAGAAAGTCGTTCAACCCCTAACACACACTACTACAAGGGCGCACGCACACAAAAAATACTACAAGCACAAACATACTACTACAAAAATGCACACATACTACTATAAACATGCACACATACTACTACAAGCACACACATACACTACTACAAACATAGTTTATGTGTGTGCTTGTAGTAGTATGTGTGCATGTTTATAGTAGTATGCGTGCATTTTTGTACTAGTATGTGTGCATGTTTAGTAGTATGTGTGCATGTTTAAAGTGATATGCGTTCATTTTTGTAGTAGGATGTGTGCATCTTTATAGTAGCATGTGTGCATATTTATAGTAGTATGCGTGCATTTTTGTAGTAGTATGCATGCATGTTTATGTGTGCATGTTTATAGTAGTATGCGTGTGTTTTTGTAGTATACGTGCATGTTTATAGTAGTATGCGTGTGTTTTTGTAGTATACGTGCATGTTTATAGTAGTATGTGTGCATGTTTATCGTAAAATACGTGCATTTTTGTAGTAGTATGCGTGCATTTTTATAGTAGTGTGTGTGCATGTTTATAGTAGTGTGTGTGCATGTTTATAGTAGTATGCGTGCGTGTTTATAGTAGTATGCGTGCGTGTTTATAGTAGTATGCGTGCGTATTTATAGTAGTATGTGTGCATATTTATAGTAGTATGCGTGCATTTTTGTAGTAGTATGCGTGCATGTTTATAGTAGTATGTGTGCATGTTTATAGTAGTATGCGTGTGTTTTTGTAGTATACGTGCATGTTTATAGTAGTATGTGTGCATGTTTATCATAAAATGCATGCATTTTTGTAGTAGTATGTGTGCATTTTTATAGTAGTATGTGTGCATGTTTATAGTAGTATGCGTCCATTTTTATAGTAGTATGCGTGCATGTTTATAGTAGTATGCGTGCATGTTTATAGTAGTATGCGTGCATGTTTATAATAATATGTGTGCATGTTTATAGTAGTATGCGTGCATTTTTGTAGTAGTATGTGTGCATGTTTATAGTAGTATGCGTGCATGTTTATAGTAGTATGCGTGCATGTTTATAGTAGTATGTATGCATATTTATAGTAGTATGCGTGTATGTTTATAGTAGTATGCGTGCATTTTTGTAGTAGTATGTGTGCATGTTTATAGTAGTATGTGTGCAAGTTTATAGTAAAATGCGTGCATTTTTGTAGTAGTATGCGTGCATGTTTATAGTAGTATGTATGCATGTTTATAGTAGTATGCGTGCATTTTTGTAGTAGTATGTGTGCATGTTTATAATAGTATGTGTGCATGTTTTTAGTAGTATGTTTGAATGTTTATAGTAGTACGCGTGCATTTATGTAGTAGTATGTGTGTATGTTTATAGTAGTATGTGTGCATGTTTATAGTAGTATGTGTGCATTTTTATAGTAGTATGTGTGCATGTTTATAGTAGTATGTGTGCATTTTTATAGTAGTATGTGTGCATGTTTATAGTAGTATGTGTGCATGTTTTTAGTAGTATGTTTGCATGTTTATAGTAGTACGCGTGCATTTATGTAGTAGTATGTGTGCATGTTTATAGTAGTATGTGTGCATGTTTATAGTAGTATGTGTGCATGTTTATAGTAGTATGTGTGCATGTTTATAGTAATATGTGTGCATGTTTATAATAGTATGTGTGCATGTTTTTAGTAGTATGTTTGCATGTTTATAGTAGTACGCGTGCATTTATGTAGTAGTAGTATGTGTGCATGTTTATAGTAGTATGTGTGCATGTTTATAGTAGTATGCGTGCATGTTTATAGTAGTATGCGTGCATTTTTGTAGTAGTATGCGTGCACGTTTATAGTATTATGTGTACATGTTTTTAGTAGTATGCGTGCGTTTTTAGTAGTATGCGTGCATTTTTATAGTAGTATGTGTGCATTTTTATCGTAAAATGCGTGCATTTTTGTAGTAGTATGTGTGCATGTTTTTAGTAGTATGTATGCATGTTTATAGTAGTATGCGTGCATTTTTGTACTAGTATGCGTGCATGTTTATAGTAGTATGCGTGCATTTTTGTAGTAGTATGCGTGCATGTTTATAGTAGTATGCGTTCATTGTTGTAGTAGTATGTGTGCATGTTTGTAGTAGTATGCGTGCATGTTTATAGTAGTATGCGTTCATTTTTGTAGTAGTATGCGTTTATTTTTGTAGTAGTATGCGTGCATGTTTATAGTAGTATGCGTGCATTTTTATAGTAGTATGCGTGCATTTTTGTAGTAGTATGCGTTTATTTTTGTAGTAGTATGCGTGCATGTTTATAGTAGTATGCGTGCATTTTTGTAGTAGTATGCGTTTATTTTTGTAGTAGTATGCGTGCATGTTTATAGTAGTATGCGTGCATTTTTGTAGTAGTATGCGTGCATGTTTATAGTAGTATGCGTGTATTTTTGTAGTAGTATGCGTGCATGTTTGTAGTAGTATGCGTGCATGTTTATAGTAGTATGCGTGCATTTTTGTAGTAGTATGCGTTTATTTTTGTAGTAGTATGCGTGCATGTTTATAGTAGTATGCGTGCATTTTTGTAGTAGTATGCGTGCATGTTTATAGTAGTATGCGTTTATTTTTGTAGTAGTATGCGTGCATGTTTGTAGTAGTATGCGTGCATGTTTGTAGTAGTATGCGTGCATGTTTATAATAGTATGTGTGCATGTTTATAGTAGTATGCGTGCATTTTTGTAGTAGTATGTGTGTGCTTCTGGTATTTTTTGTGTGCGTGCTCCCTTCTAGTAGTATGTGTGCATGCTTGTAGTAGTGTATGTGTGTGCTTATATTGCTGTATGTGTGAGGGAAAAATAAATTTTGTCCTATACGGCACCTCATACTAAACGCATACGTCTATACGTCTGCGTCTCTCACTTGCGCAGCCGATGGAGAAGCATAAATCAGGTTTAAGAATGTTGGTGTCAAAATTTGAACTTGAACCGGTTCTTCCTCCTGTCTAGATTATTATAACTTCCCTTTATATGAACTCATCCATATCACCTTCAGTTAGTCCAGAACTCTGCAGCAAGGCTCCTAACTAGAACCTTCAGAAGAACCTACATCACTCCTGTTCTATATCTGTTAACTTTTGAATTAATTTTTAAATCCTGACTTTATTTTCTGGGCTCTGATTGGTCCCGCTCCTCTTTATTCTGGTGAATTAACTCCTAGGAAGAGGTCAAAATAATACCCTGAGACTAAAACAAACAGAATCTAATAATATGGCACAATAATCAAACACCTGCATCTACAAAAAAGGATTAATAAATGCCTCCATATTGACATGTGGGGCAAAGAAAGACAAATGAATACACAATGTTCACTGATGCAAACACGAGGATTCCACTGAACAGTTTCTGATTCAGATTATAATGGATGGCCCTTATTGTGCATCAGGTTTCAAATGAAATGGGTGGAATTAACACAGACTGACATCAGTTCAAGTGAATTGCTCCATTAATCATGACGACGTGAGCTGAACACACCTCACGGAGCTTCAGATCATGAGGCAGAAACTTTGGGCAGATTGACATCGATAATGAATCTCAGCAGCAGGGTGTTGTCATTCTCATCGGGAAAACACAGCAGAGGAGGGAAATAAATAAACATCCCAAAGGAGAAAGGGAGGACACGGAGCTAAAAGCCAGAAATAAAACACATAAACAAAGAAATGAGAGAAACACAGGAGAGATGTTATGGTTAAATCATCACTCAAAAGTGTAGTTCTCACTTCTGTCACAATTTTGACTGACTGTCATGATGTCCTGTTCTGGTGTTTAGTCTTCTAGTTTCTGGTCAGTCCTGTATTTAGTCAGTTTTGGTCATAGTTCTAGCCATGTCAGTTTAGTTTTCCTTGCTCCTGCTCTCGCCCCTCCCTCACGTGTTAATGATCCTCAGGTGTTTCTTGTTCCTTTGATTAGTATTTAAGCCCTTCTGTTTCTTGTCTTGTCGTTGATTCATCTGTTCTGTTTGTCCGGTTTTGTCACAGTCTTGTCAGACTCAGTCACAGTCCCTTGTTCTGTTCCTGTTCTTTTGTTTTCTAGTCAGAGGTTGTTTTTTTTTTTTTTTTAGTTTTCTTAATAAATTGCACCATTTGGATTTTACCTCCCATTTCCTGCCTCTGCTTCTCTGCACCATCGGGTCCAACCTCCACAGTTCTTGACACTGACATGTTAAACTGAGAAGAAGGCATCAGAAGCTGTTGCTAGGAAACCATATCATCCTTCTAAAAATTAATTTGTGTGTGTTTGCTTCTCTAATGCAGAATCTGATCAAATGAATAAAACAAAGAAACCAATTTAAATCTCTTTTCTTCTTCACTCTAAAACAGTTTAGCATGATTTCGTTTGTAACATGAACAGGTTGGGTTAAAGTTTAGGTTTCTCACTTTGTCTAAATGAAGAGAAACTGCCACTATTTTCACCAACAGAGGTCATGCAGTCACAGAGCGTGTAGACTGGTAGAGCAACAGTCCTGAAGAGAGCCGGATGTAATTTGTTTTAGACAAAGGTAAACGTGAACACAACTCCGTACATTTTATACTGACTGAGGTGAGACGTGGTGTGCTCTACAGACATTTAAAGTTTAAGCAACTGCACAAAAGTCAGGATGCACATTTTGAAGCTTCTAAATCTTTTACACAATTTATGTTTCAAAAATGTTTTATTTCTATTTCCATCAGGTCAAGTTTTTGTTCTGTTTCTTCAAACATCAACTTGTCAGTTTTAGCAGCAATTTATGCATAAATAAATTTTGGTTTTCTGCAGTCCTTGGAAATTTTTTAAAAGTGCAAACCTCATATGAAAGGTAAATAAATAAATATATATTTTTTAATAAAACTGTCTGTATGAATTCAGCTCTTAAACGTCCTAATTTTGTTTTTAGAGAAATGTTTCGAATTGTTCATTTGTGACTTTTTTCTCCTCCAGTTTTTCTTTTACTAGTAAAAAAAAAAAATACATGAACTAGTTCAATTAGACTGTCCGATTTGTTTCTTGTTTTTAAGGTTCTTGACTAAAATATACTGGGAGAATTTAAACGGCAGCAGTATTAAAATTAAGATTCGTCATGAGATCATTATTTTTAGTGTCTCAAAGTCGTCCTTTACATATGAATGTTTGCACCATTTTTTAAAGCAAGAACATTATTCCATCTCTTATTTTCAAATGCATTCAAACAAAAAATGAGCAAGGACAAATAAATGCTCCATGTGCTTCAAACCCCTTCAAAATAAAAGTTTAGCTTCGTAGGTAAATTAAAGGTTGCAGATTGTTTTAGGTCAAGTGAGTTGATGTAAAACATTTTAAAAGTATTTAAATACAGAAACAGTTCAGTTTGGAGCTAAACATGTTCAAGATACATCTTTGAGAAAGTTATTGAACACCCAAAGCACACGCAGCACACTGCTCTGCTGCAGTAAACAAAGCTGTGCTTGAATCTCTCCTGGCCAGGCTGCACAAATTGCCTTTCTTTATGTTGCATTTCTTTGTAGTTTCAAACCTACTTCTTCACCATTGATGCGATGCCAAAATAACTCCTGGAACACTGCCAGCTTACCTGAGGATCAAAAGGAATGAGAAGCAGGATGTGAAAAAGAGCAAACCTCGGTGCTTGGTGAGAATCCGTCAAGCCACCGCAGACAGAAGACTTGTAAAATAAAAGAGTTTGAGTGTTTTCAAACAGCGCAGTGTCAGCAATATTCAGTGTTTCAGTCATGTAATGTTGGTGTTATGACCTCATGCACTTAAATTCTAAATATCAATCCACTGATCAGTTACCATGATGCTGAATATTCTATTATTATTCTCTTTTATTGCTAATATGGGATATTAATATGGACTAAATTGTGAAAAACGACAACATCTTGTCTTTAATCTCCTACCTTTTGGAAGTATAACATTTTTGATGTTTGGTTTTACTTGTTTTTGGATTTTTATAGTCTCTGACAGACTGTTCAGCCCATCTGAGCATGCTTCAGACTCGGTACCAGTCTGGTCTGTTGTGGAGAGTGTGATCACATGACCTGTTGGGCAGCAGCATCAGAATCAGATCTTAAAAAGGTGAACAAGCTGATGAAGAAGGATGACTCTGCAGAATCTGGAGCTGATTGGACCAAGGAGGACGCTCCATAATATATGAAGAACATGAGCATCCTCTTCTATTCAGCAACATTCAGACAGAGGGTTCTCCAGATTTGCTGCAATAGATCCTTCCTGACCACAACTAGAACCTGATATGATTGTTTGAAAGAAAATTAAATAATGAGATCCTACAAAATAAAATTTGCCTGTGGGATTATTGAAGTATCTTTAATTGAATTCTATTTTTAGCCTGTTATATCTCTTTTTAAATGCTGACAGCTTTTTAAAATTTTAGTTATTTCAGCTTTTCATTGTTATGATGGGTGTTTCAACTGTAAAATCATAATTAGAAAATTATTAGTCTCTGACTTCCACTATGACTCAACAAAAAAGTTCTGCCTTATTCCGAAGTGACTCGTGTCTAAAAATTATTACTCTAAAAAATACAAAAAATAAAGGTTATAATAATTTAAAATGAAGTGTTTTTGTGTCTGGCATTAATCATCAGATAAGACTAAAGATTCTGTATCTGTTTTTAAAGGATCAAGATCACATTATACCCAGACTAAAAGGCTGATTTGCCTGGTTTGTATTTCAAAGGGCAAAAACCTAATTCCAGCTAAGTGTGTCTGATTGATGAAGTGGGATTGTGTCTAAAATAATGCTTGTGATTTTGGCCCATTCTTTAAAAGGACAATGTAATAACAGGTCTAATTTCATATTCACTCTGCCAGCGGGAAGCTATTCATGAATGCACTGAATGGATAACATGGTATAATGCGTGATGATGTCGTTTTTATGCACCAAACAGATGGCTTCAGTGGAGGACAGGATGTGTTGGCAGCAGGTAATCTATGCAGAGAAGACTTGGAAGGTAAAGACAGACACATATCTTGGACAAGTCCTGCAAAGATTAACAGTTTGCTGAAAATTGTTAATATTGTGCATGAGTTTAGTTTCCTTCATTAGCGCAGAGGTGAAATATTCCTCCATTCCTGCAGCACAGTTAAACAGGTCCATCAAAATAAATCAGTTGAACTGGTTTCGCATAACTGTGCACACAGGAGTTAGTAAGCCACGCAATAAAACAACCAGCATCTAAAAAATAAAATAAGAAACCCAGGAGGGTGTGAATGCCCTCAAAGATCAATGAGTCCTGAGCGCCTCCTAGTGGCTGATCTGATAACGACATCCCAAAAATCTCAGCAGGCCTTGCACAGTGACCCGCCTTTCTGCTCACTGTTCTGAGTATGTCGTCAAGATGAATCTAATTTCATGCACCGCTGATCAATGCTGTGGGTGAAGTGGAGGGATGTGTTGTTTGTCAACTTTTGATGCAGTACAAGTCCACGCAGACGGCTGTTTTTCCTACAGACGGCCTTCGCTGGGTGATTTACAGTCTCAGAATTATGTGCATGAAGCAAGACGTCAAATATGAGATTTTTGAAAATATGATTGTATGTTTCACACATAAAATAGTCAAATTAAAGAAATGGTTCCAGTCATATGATAAACATGATAATAAAATATGTAAAGTTTCAGTATTTATGTTTTTTTAAATGAGAAAGTACTCCAGAAAAGTCTCAATAATATTAATATGATGGTAAATAGTTGTAGAAGACTTTCTATAAATTTAAGAGTTGAAATGATGCACCTGATTTTGCATTTTAAAGCACTTGACAGAACATCTGCACATCTCTCTCTCTCTCTGTGTGTGTGTGTGTGTGCAGGCTCCCAGTCCCTCTGTGACCTCATTTTCTTTGAGCCTTCATACACCTTTGCCCCTTTCAGACAAAATCCATAATTTCTATTTGATGGTGCAGTCAGGCTGGGCTTTCTGGAGGACACTGCCTGAAATTGATGTGTCTCATTTCCGGTCCACTGAGGACACCAATTACCCTTTGGAAACTCTTTGAGGATGCTGGTGCAACGCTCATTCTTTCGCAATTTTTTTCTTGCTCTCTACATTGAAACTGTGTCACACTTCTCTAGGCCATTTTGTCTTTTACTGGTCTTCATTGCATCCGTTTTTCACCTGTTGGTTTTCTTGTTCTTGTACTGTGTTGTCTGATTTGAAAGGGTCCAGTATTTTTTGTGGCTCTTTATTAACTTTTGTTTTGCAGTAGAGATGATAAAAATGATTGTTCTGATAATAAAGGTTGCAGACCCTTGTACTACACTGCAAAAACTGATTTCTAAGAAGGTAAAAATAATTTATTTTTAGACATTTTAACTTGTTTTAGTCTAAAAAGAAAATCTATTCTAACATATCTACTTGAAATCGGCTAAATCTTCTTTAATATGGTCACATTTGCCAATGGGGTGCTTTTTAACTAGCAAATTAATCTAAATGCAGAAAAATTCGCCATTTTTCAGTGAGATATCACAGGGGAAGGGGTGATGCTCATTTCTTTTCTCGTCACACAGATTTTTTTTCTATTTTCAGAAGTCAATGCTGCTCAAAAGAGGCTTTAATGGCACAGAAAAACGTTTTGCACATACAAAATAAGTTTAAGATCAAATCCTGCTGTTGTACGGAACATGTGCATTCAACGAATTTAAATCATGTAAATGCATTTTTTTTTTGTTTTAAACTTTAATCCTGACAGACATCCATCATGAATCAAAACTTCATGTGCAAACGTGAATTCACAGTTAATAAAATATGAAAAGGCCCATGAATCTTTGTGCTCCAATATGTCTGACCCTTAAGGTGGTAATAAATTCCTGCGTTGGAGCAACAGAGGGCCTTCCCTGAGCATCATTCATGTCAGAACAGCTCCACTACAGATTTACCTGTGTGAGACTTCGTGGGAAGTGTCATTGCTGAGATTAAGCTAAACTTCCTGATGCCACAAATTTCCATTTAGTTTTCTCTCATAACATTAACCCAGATGAACTTGTTTTAAAAAACTTTAATTTCAATAAATATCCCCAGAAACATTCTCATAAATACCCAAATAGCATTACTCCACTGTAACAAGGAAACAAAGTCTCAACACTTTAACCCTAAAAAGAAATCAAAATAATGTAAAAATAGGCCTCCCAAGAAGAATTTACATTGGTTACAAGGTATTTACAAATTAAAAAAACAAATTCAAGACTCACAAAAGGTGGTATAAAATATTTTCTAATTAAGAAAATATGTTTTGCCTTTATAAATCAACCTTGCATTAAAACATCTCTTTGGTGACCATTAAATAACCCCCCCTCAGTGCACAGACCTTCATGTGTTTTACATTGTATTTTACATTACTGCAACTAAAAGATCTGTCCTTAATTTATTTCAGCTACTGCATAAAAAATCCAACACATGCAGCTTTTGTTCAAGTAACTTAAAAAAATATTAATCCTTGTGCATGCACTGTGAAAAATAAATAGAAAAAACAGCCTCATCATTAAGGGTCACAGGCTTCTGCTGAGTCCAAAAATGTTTCAAACAGCAACATTTGGTCTGGGATATTACAGGATGCGTCTCTGATCAGTTAAGTCTTAGTGGTTGAGTCTTCAAAGATCAGGAAGAGTGAGTTTCACATCGTGCAGCTTCAAACTGCTGAATCTTCTAGTTGGTTCTCTTCAGCCCAAGCAGTGTGAGCTCATACCTTCATAATAAAAACAGACGTGACATTTTAATATTCAGATTTTTGACAAACTTTCACAAGAAATGTGTAGCACATTCCAGCCTCAACTTATTAACCAGCATTTCATCTCCTAACCAACACCAAGAACCACATTAGACTAGACCAGGGGTCTGCAACCTGAGCCATACTTGGCTCTACCACCCGTCTGAATTGACACCTTGTAGCTTTAGTCAAAAATGACATGAATTTGAGTTTATATTTAAAATAACAAGGAGGAAAAGTAGTTTTATCATCCACTTTTTTTTACATTAAAGGCACACTATGCAGTTTTGGCTTGTTTTTAGCACCTCCTAGTGTCAGTTTTAAATCACTGTGTTAAAAACATTAGCATTGTCTTTGTTCAGAAACCCCTAAATCTAACTGTTGAAATGTCTCCTCAGCCTTCATTGCTTTCTACTGGAGCGGTTATTTACTCCTTCAAAGAAATCAGCTGTGTTCAAGCAGGAAGAGATGGAAAAAAAATCAGGAATCATGAGCTAAAAAGACTCAGGTGCTAGCATAACAGCTAGCCACATTGGGTTAGCCTAACCCTCGTGAGATACGTGACTTTGTGAGACTCATAAGTTGCAAACATGGTATTCTGAATCCAAGCAGCAGATGAGGCTGAGTGATTTTTCATTAACCCTGTAAAGGGTCAGGTTAGCACAGACTGGCTCAAGGACAAGATTTTAAACTATGAAAAAGTTACATAGTGCGCCTTTAATGCAGGTAGATTGTGTCTCATAAATTCACTACCAGAATTTTTTAAAATTTTAACCAAAAATTGTGTTTGAAATCAGTTTTATTGTCAAGCTATTATGTTGGTTAGTCTCTCCTTTCTTTGTTTTCCCATTTCTTTTTTTTTTTTTTTACATGCAGAGGAATTTCACTCAGAAAGCATATTTGTTTTCTATATATTTGAGTCAAATTGTAGTAAAAGTGGAAGCTGTTATGCAGGAACTTGAGGTATTTCATGTGTCAGTTCTGAACAAATGTGTGTAAATTGCTTGAATAGCAGGATATAGGTAACTCCTCTTTACCCAACATCTCAAAATTGCATGAAAATAAAAACATTACTGAAATTTAATTTTAGAGTTCAAGTAGAACTCGTGGCTCTACACATCAAATTTAGTTTAAAAAAATGTCTACTTGAGTTGTAAAGGTGCAGAAACCCTGGATTAAACAAAATATTCTTATTATTGTTAAATATTGTCAGTAAGCAGGTTGATTTACCACTCTGAGAAGCCTTTTTCTATGTCCATCTGTGAGAGGTCTAACACCACCTGTGGATAGAAGGAATACCAAATATGAAATCTAAGAATAAACAATTACTGAACCAAAAGGAGCCAAAGTGAACATTTAAAAGCTGCTTAATTATCCTATCAAGCCACATCTAATATGTAAAGTCTAGAGAGAAGTCTAGAGAAAACCAGTCGGACCACCTACCATGCCAATGTCTTGTCTCTCCTTTTTATGAAACATCTTGTTATTTTTAACCGCCACATCCAACTTCCTGGTTTTTGCTTCCGCAAGCGAAACGTCAAACTCAAACCTGAGAGAAAACAGAATAAACATTTTGCATTTTGACATTAAATGTGATTTATGGGATGAAACCAGTTGGCTTACTTATCATGAAACATGGGATTGACCGTTTTCTTCTTGACTTGGGTCTTCTTGCGGTGTCTCCAGGTCTGGTCTGGGAGTAAATACAGGCGGACGTAGGAGTCTGTGCCGCTCTCACTGCAGGGGAATAAGTTCCTGCAGAAAGAATACACACGGTATTAAAACGACTTTCCAACACTTAAATGCAATAAAGCAGGTAATGCTAGATGAGTGTTTGTCATCACAAACCTGCAAGCGTGAACTGTGACAATGAGTTTTTTCCTCAGAATAGCGTGGCGTACGGTCAGGTGTATCTCCCCAAAAGAGCCCTGGTGGTTCTTAATGGCTCTAAAATGAAGAAAAAACAACAAAAATCAGTCAACGTCATCACTGAAGGTTAAAAAAGGAAGAAATTCAGACTCACTCTGGATAGGAAGCTCCGTCTGAGAGGTCAAAGCGTGACGATGCGATGGAGTTCTCCGAGAGCAGGCTGTGGGAGTCGTACCGGCGCATGTTTGACTTGGATAAAGACTGCTCGGGTTCAGGAGCCAGGAAGGAGCCACGACGTCTCTGACCCAAAAGATTCTCATCTGAACCATTCTGGAGATCAGTCAGCTGGGATAGAGAGGGGGTGCC
This sequence comes from Callopanchax toddi, assembly GCA_006937965.1. Lineage (NCBI taxonomy): Eukaryota > Metazoa > Chordata > Actinopteri > Cyprinodontiformes > Nothobranchiidae > Callopanchax > Callopanchax toddi. Next base: position 2,357,645 of record SSNR01000037.1, read on the forward strand.
AGGGGGCTTACTGGAGGAAACCCCAGAAGAGGAGGTTGCTGTAGTGGTATTGGAGGAAACTCCAGAGGAGGAGGCAGTAGGGGTCTTACTGGAAGAAGCCCCGGAGGTGGCGGCAGCAGAAGTGTTATTGGAGGTGTTGGCTCCTTGATGGATCGGTGGCTTCTGCTGTTTGACTTGAGGGGTAGAAGTGATTTTGGGGGCTGGTGGTTCCAGATAAAGAATCTGTTGTGAGACAGAAGACATGGCAGCTGTTAGTGATTCTAAAAACTTATCACTTATTAGTCCACCCATCCATTTTCTTTTCCAAATATTGTTTTTGATCCTCAAGGTCCTCACTGGCGTTGACCACACCCTGCGAAGTTCCCCAGTCCAGCTCGATTCACCGATCTTAACAGGACGAGAGCAGCCAGCAACGAACCCAGTTCCTCAGAAAAACTGTCTTTTTAGTTTCTTCAGCTGCAACATTCTCCGCCTTTAACATGTTGCAAGGACGACTGTCAGGTGTTGTAACGGGAACTTCAGCCGCTCAACGGGTGTGGATCGATCAGTTCTAACGAATAACACAATATCATGCTACATCACCACACGTCTGGCCTTTACGAACTTAATTCTTATTAGTTTCATTAATCATAACATTAACAACAGGTTTCCATTAACACTTTCACGACAGGTCTCTTCTTTTCATACTCTACGTTTGTCGGTTTCACTGCATCCTTTATTTTTCTTCCATCACTCCCACACACATCAATTTCTAATCAGATTATCATTATAGATTATTTCTGTGCATCAGATCTTATTCATCATTTTGGATTTCCCCTACAGAAAATGCTTCACTTCAGCACTTCCTCTTTCTCCTCCTAAGAGAAGAAAGGCCCGTCTTCTTAAACAATTGCAACTAAATCATATACTAGGGATAACTAGGGATGCTCCGATTAATCGGCCACCAATTAAAATCGGCCGATATTCGTGAAAAATGTCATCGGTAAATTCTGATATTCTCCTCTCCACGCCGATTATACCAGCCGTCATAGGCGCACAGAGAATCTGCGGCGCTACAGCGAGTTCATTGCGCAGCCGAGACTCGCCGTTCCCTGAAAGGACCGCTCCATTTATAGAACTATAAACTAGAAATCCAGTCTGAACCAACTTTGGTTCAGACTCAGAGCTCAGTCCTGGAGGAGACGTCGGGCGGCGAGTCCCACTGCCTCGGTCAGCTGCGCCTCCTCCTGCAGCTGCAGAGTCTGTTGCTGTTGCTTCAGCACATTGCGCACAACACCCCGTGTCGGGAAACTGAGATAATTCTTTAAACTGGTATAAAAAAACAATAATTTAAATATTAATGACGGAGTTGGAAAAGAGCTTGCTGATCATGCACCGGGAGGAGAGGATAAAGCCGCGCAGCGCGTCATGGTGCATGTGGAGAGGAGAGAGCAGCGCTCAGTGCAGGTGGATCAGACCGGTAGAAGGAGGAGGAGCTGAGAGCAGGTAGGCTCTTTAGTAACGATCAGATCACTGTCACTTTGTTCTTTCTGGGCATAAAATGGACCAGAGGGTCAAAACAATGTCGACTTTTCTGCGTCTGAATAGAAGAAAAAATCTATTTTTCTCAAAACGTTATTTCAACCACAAACTAATTAATGGGGATCTTGTGCACAAGAATATATGTTTAATTATTTAAATATATATATAAAAAATAATAGATTTCTATTAATAAAAGTAATAGATATCTGATTAAAAAGATAGATTTCTATATGGATGGATGGATGTCTACATGGTGCCTTCAAGTTTTTGTATTTTTTCATCTTTGAAAAGTCAGTAAAAACCTGTTTTTGTCCAAATGAAGGAGATTTATGGTTCATTTTCTACAGATCAAGTAGCCATTAGCCCTCATCATCACTACAATGTGACATTTACAGTCAATCCATGTGATCGGTATCGGTGATCGGCAGGAAAAAAACGTGATCGGAGCATCTCTAGTCAAAATATAACAAATCTGATGTTTAGTTTTTGAGATATTTTTATTTATTTGGCACACCTGCATTAAATACTGTTTTTTTTTTAATGAGGGCTACCACGCTTATATCGGTATCGGTTTATATTGGTATCGAAAATTAAGAGTTAGACAATATCGAATATCTGTTAAAAAAAAAGCCAATATCAAGCATCCTTATTATAAATCAATGCTTGATTACATTTTTAAAACCTTTTTTTTTTTGTCAATCAAAGCCCACTTCCCATCATTACCCCTGATTATTTAACAATAAAAATCAACATACATTTGATTTAAAAACACAGACTTGCATTGTACTCAATAAATGTCTGTTATAGCAGAGACAGGATTCTCCAGGACAGGGCAGCTAGAATTTGGGATTTCACGACAATATCCAGGGTCAAGCCCAGACATCCCTCTCCCCGGCAAAAAAACTCTTTAGCTCCACCTGGGGGATCCCAAGGTGATCTGAGCAAGGAGAGAATACATAATCCCTCCACTGAGTTCTGGATTCACCTAGAAGTCCCCTCCCAGTTGGACATGCATGGAAATCTTCCACAGGGAGACAATGAAAAGGCATCCTTATCAGATGCACGAACCCCTTCAGCCGACTCCTTTCAATGCGGAGGTGCAGCAGCTCTAATCTAATCTTCCCATGGACACATTCACACACTCATTCCTGTCATAAGCCAGAGTACCTGAAGGAAACTCACATATGCAAGGAGAGAATATGCAATCTCCATGCAGAAAGGTAGCTGGGAATCAAACCTGCAACCTTCTTGCTGCAAGTCAACAGTGCTACCGACCATTCCACCATGCAGCCCTAAGGCTGGAATGTAGCTGGACAGTAAATCAGGTCAGCTCCTTCTTCACCACTACAGCGCTGAGCAGAGCCCTCATTACTGAAGACTAAGCCCAGATCCACCATCCATCTCTCGCAAACAAGACGTCTTTTCTACCACCTTTCTGTGTCCAGAACCATGGCTTTAGATTTGGAGCAATATATTCTCATTTATATAAAAGAAACAGGCCTTTAGATTAAAGAGTGTGGTGTGAAATCCTGCACTCACCCTGAGAGAGGCCTTCAGCTTGATCTGGCTGTTTGCTCCAGAGCGCTCCAGATTCATGAGCTGGTCCATAGTCATATCAGAGGCACCCAGGAGTCGACTGAGAGGCAGGTTCACAAGACCAAGCAGGGACTTCTTCTCTTGCTCTTTGACCTGAATAAAAACCAACACTTAAAAACGATTTATTTACATTCACATTTTACCAGACTGCTGCTTTTACAGTCAAGTTCTACTACTGGAAGAACAATTCAATGTAAATATTCAAAATAAACAATATATTGTTTGGTAGTTTGACTAAAGTTGGATCTCATTCTCTTACGAGTGATTCCATAAAACATCTCAATGCTTTCTAACAGACCTGAACGACGAGATGCTCCGTGTTGACATTTTGCACAAAGAAGGTGAAGCCCTGCTCCCACACTGGGTTTTTGTTTGCAAACACAACCTGCAGAAAGACAGGAAAAGGATGAAAACTTCTAGCAAGCATAACAGTTTTTAAAGTGTTTTATTAATCATGTGAAGTCAAAGAACTACCTTGCTTTTCTGAGCATCCTTATTAGCAATGGAAAGTTCCACAAAGGAGTTGGGACCAACATTTCTTTTTGTGAGCTGAAAATGAACAGAACCAAAAGAAAGTGAAGATCATATTACCTTCTTGTGGGCCTTGCACAAAGGTTTAAAAGCTAAAACAGGGATTTGGTGTACAAGTAGACAGTTTGCCTTTAGGTTGAATTCCTCCACCCGCTGCAGACAGGATATGTGAAACAGATGTTTACTCAGCATTTACGTCTCATTATTTGAGAAGGGTGGTAACACAGCTGTTGGTTCACTTTCATTTTTAGCATTCCGGATTGATCTGAAAAGTTTTTTTTCCTCAGATGTCTTGTTTCTATTTTCCCCACGCATTATTGTTTATTTCGTTGGTGCAGTTTCAAATTATAGCCAGCAGAGGGCGATCACTAGTTACTAAAGGCAGCCCAGATGAGAGCTTGAACTCAGATTTTGAATAAAAACATTTATTATTTCTCAGTCTCGACTACATGAACTTCCTAACCAAGCGATTCTTTCTTGTGCTGAAACTCCACCTGTTCAAGCCTTCGGTGAAAGAGAGAATCTCATCATCAACACCAGCTGGTAACAACAAGCCCAGATAAAATGAAAGACCAGACAGACAGGAAATACCGGCTCTGCAGAGGCGCACCTGTAGAAACTCTGATCTGACTGAGCCTTTTGTCCACAACCAAAATACACAAACTCTCTGAATGTGAAGGCATTACATTTAAAACTGAAATATGGTTTTACTAAAATACTTTTCTGATCAAAATTTACAGTTTTTAAATTGGTTTTATCAGTGTGGGAAGGAAGCAGAAATGAAAAGAGATGCCAATCAAATGTCCATCGGCTGTTTGCTCTGGTTACCATGGTGATATTATGTGCAGGGTTCTCACAAGCTAAAAACTGACTGTATGTCAGCGTGACAATTCTACTTTTAGTGCATGTGAGCCAGTTTTAATTTATTATTAATGCTATTGGTGGCAATCCTGTTCACCTTTTGCGGCCTTGCAGTTTTTTTGTGTTCTGCGTCCTGACCGTTGTCAGTCGATCTCCCTACAGTGCCGCTGCCTGAGTGTAGCAAAGTGCAGTGCATCCAGACTCGCCTCTGGAGAATGCACGCTGCGCACTATAACACTCAAGAGCTGCAGTGCCTCTCCACCTGGACCGCAGACCTAGCTGCACCCTTATCATGCTCCCTTCTGCAGCGAAGCAAGAGGTGAGATGCACAGAGCAGCCATCAGCTCACTTGCAGCTTCTCAACAGGTGATCGGTGCTGCACCGCAGCAGCTGCGGGCTTTTTACCACGATGAAACGCTAGGTGTCTGTCAGACGCGATCAATACACCGATTAAATGATTTATTCTGCCTTTCTGATGGTCCGGTAGTGTTTAAACAAGGAAGACAGAAAGGTGTGACTCCCGCAATAAACGAGGGATCACTGTACAACAAACAAAACCAACACATGCACAATAATAATACGGTAATACCGGTAATCTAGTAAAATGCCTTCTTACCCGCGCCTCCTTTGTGTGCTTCCCATGTTTATGATTTGTTGTTAACTCGCCGTGGTTCTGGAAACAAATACAAGAGCATGACATTTGCATCAGTGACCTAAAAATAAATAAATCAACAGTTCCAGAGGCTACTCACTGGTAGGTCTGAAGCACTGTCCAGATACACGGCCAGCATGGCACAAGCAAGGCCGTTGTCTGACTGGAAGAAAGAGATGAAGACATTTATAGAAAGCTGCTGGGAGCTGAGCTACACGGGATCAATCAGGTGTTTTAGTGGTGAATATCAAAGAGTTCTGATGTAAATTTTATAATTGATGTCACTCAAAGTCCTCTACCTCCCTCAGCAGACTGGCGTCGGTCTTCAGGGAAAGCCACTGGAGCTTGAAACGAATTTCCCCATGTGGAATCCCTTCCAGAGCAAACCACTTCAAAGAGAAAAACATTGGTATTTTTATCAAAATGATCAGACTGTTGTCCTTTTGTTTATGGAAATATTATGAGCTCATTCTTCAGTCCAACTAAAAACTCACCCGATCTATTTCTTTCTCTCTCTTCACTTCTCCTAAATCAAGGTTATATCTAATCCAAAAAGAAAGTTTAGTACTTTTAAACCTTAACTTGCCAGAGAAAACTTCTTAGTCATATTTTACTCACCTTCCTAGGAAGTCATCTTTATCCGTGTCCTCGTCAAACAGCTCCACCTCCAGCTCTTGTCCTGGAGCTTCATGAACAACAAACTACGGACAGAAAAAACAATATTCGAGTGTCTGAGAGAGAAGAAATGAGAGAAGCGAGCACATCAAAAAGCATAAACAACAGAAAATGCCCCCCAAATATTTTAATTACACATTATCAACGTATTTAAAAAATAAAAACATGATTTTGTTACTCCACCTCAAAAACTTCATTCCATTTTGGGTACAAATTTTCTTTGATGGTCTTGGTTTTGCGTTGCCGGTTGCCGACTCGGAGTGTCGTATAAGGGTCTGATTTGCCTTTAACTAAACCCATCATGTACGTATCTTTGGCAACAAGGTCTCTGGCCTCCAACACGTGGACCCTCACAACCCCCTGAGGAGCACAGGAGACGCACAGTTTCACTTTATTATTTTTGGGGGGAAAAAAGAAAATGAGTTTTAGCACCAGCTGAGCATAAACTGGAATTGTTAGGTATTTTTACACGAGGGAGCGGGAACCTCATCTGGTCCACTCTGATTTGGTCTATGAGAGGGAAGCACATGCGGTTGGGCAGCACCATGTAAGAGGCAATGATGTCCGTGATGGTATCCTCAGACATCGAACTGAAAAAAGACAGATTAAATTAAACATTAATGGTTGAAAAGTCTAAAAACATGTTGTTCTAGACAGCATGTTGTGTCTCAGGGGCCCAACCCGAATGCAGGACTGTCCAAGACGTTGGTCATGCCCGTCCAGTCGATCTCTAGGGTCTGAAGAAGAAAAGAACGTGAGTTTTCACAGATTTCCAAGTTTTTACAACGGGATAAATGCGTGTACTCACAGGGCGGCGGATAAAAAACAACGTGACTCCACCCACTATTGGAGCTCGACCAATCAGCGGCTCTAAAGTGACCCTCAGCATGCCCCGAAACTGGAAGAGTCAAGCAGATTTTACAAAAAATAGTAGACACACACAGTAAGAAGAGGACAAAAGAGGAAAAAAAGCACTGACTTTAACTCCTTTCACACCAGCTGTGATTCCTGAAGTCACAACTGCATCAATGATCACATCGCTGTCATAGCTAAGAAATAAACAAGAGTAAAATCTAAATTACAAGAGGAACACAGCTCAGACTAATAGAATCAAAAGTGAATGTAATATAATAATTAGGGATGTACCGATACTGGTATCGGGCCGATATCGATATCGGTTAAAGTTACCCGATACCAGTGGCTTCACTGTCTGTGACTTGTGATTTCTGTTGTAGTTTCATATATTGAACACTAGGGGGAGCTATTGAGCTAAAGAGGAACAGTGTGGGTTGAGAGCTGGAGATGGTGCCAAATAGTTCATTTTATTTGGTTAAAATGTGGAAAACTGCAATAATTTCACTGTGAAATCACAGAAAATTGTTATTTTTCACCTTATATTTTAGCTTTGTGATCATTTTTATTAACATATTTTATTTTTTTATCTATCTCAGTTATTTGTTGTAAAAAGCAGAGAAGAAAAAAATAAAACCTGTATTCCAATTCGTTGCATTTTTCTGTGTGGTAGAAGTATCGGTATTGGTACTCGGTATCGGCGAGTACTCAGATTTAAGTATCGGTATCGGATTGGTTTTGAAAAAAGTGGCATCGGTACATCCCTAATAATAATAATAATAATAATAATAATAATAATAATAATAATAATAAAATGTTGCTCTGCTTTGACCCATCTTTTTTTTATAATAAATGTTTGACTAACTTTAAATTCAGGTCCAGGATCACCTCCCTCTGATCCACTTCATGGGTGTATGCTCTCAGTCCAGTGATCTTCAGAGGCTGAAGGACAAATAAAGAAGGGAAAGCTTAAAAGACTCACAAAACGAGAGTGCAGTTTAGTAGTGAGTAATGCAGCAGATGCACAGAAACAATGACGACATTTTACTTTGTTTCCAAAGTGGATTTTTGTGAAAGTGAACATCTTGAGTGCGGAGTTGGCGACTCTGATGGACGGCTGGATGTTTTCCTTCAGCAGCTTCTCCATGTACATCCCAAAGAACGGCCACGCCTGCTCCAACACCTTAGTGCGTGATAAACGAGAGGAGGAGTCAACATAAACCAGCTCCTGTTGTAAGAATTCACTTGTCATGTGGCTCTGAGCAGAAATATCATGTGTCTAAAACACTGGGATCGACTATGTTTCAACACTTTTAAAGCAATCTGTCTAATAGGGCCTAAATGCAGCATTATTTAACTGATTCAGGTATTAAATACAGAAACTTATCAACTTAAAAATTAAAAATAAAGACTGGACAAGTACAGTGTTTTAATTATTTACCTTATTCACCCACTGGACTTTCTCAACATCTGAGAAATTCACCTTTAGGGGGAAAAATTAGACTTTTAATGGTTACAAACTTTAGGAATATCAATACAACACAGTAGCATGATGCAAATATAATGATGTAATTAAACAAATATGTTACACAGGGTTCTTACACCTTTGCCAAAATCAAATTTCAAGAACTTTTAGGATGAGTGTTCACATTTTAAGCCTCTTTTAGGCATGATTTTACAAATAAATGTACAGATTTGCTCAACATTTCCTCTCGCGAAAGTAAATATTGTGCTACGACTAGTTTCAGTAACAGTTTTAAGGACTTTACATTCATTTTAAAAAAATAGCCCAATAAAATTCAAACATTTAAACAGATTTCAAGCCTAATGATTACAGCTGTCACATAAGAAACTATTATAAATTAATTACTTTACGGATTGAAGTTCAAGGCCAAAAAATGGGTCAAATATTCCTCATTCCAGATATTTGACAGTATTTCTTGAATGTGAATGATGGTGTTTGTTTTACCAGCACCTTTTAGCAGCATCAAAACTAAACTGAAACAGAAGTTATTCATCATGTTCTAATGCACAGCATGTGATGGACCGACCCTTTACTAAACTAGTGTGGCAGTAAACAGGAGAGGCTGCACTCCTAATACATCCTATTTAGACTGGGAGGAAAGAATTTGCTTAATATAAAATAGAAACTTGCAGGTTATCAGTCTAGAATGTTGTGATTCTAACCAAAATCTGACCCAAAGGCTGAAAAAGAATCTGATCCAGCTGCACAAATTCACAGACATTCTTCTAATATTAAAACAAGGTCCCCCCCCCTTTCCCATGAGTCACTGTGTGTGGGTGTGGCGCAAACAAATGTGAAGTGGCAAAACCTCCTGCAGAGCAACAGAACATTTGACTGCCTTACTCCATACCTCAGTCTGAGGTCATGCAAATACAGGCATTTACTGTCAAGGCAACAGAATGAAGAAAATAAGCTCAAATTAACTCTCATTAAAGGCATGCTCAGTAGGTAAACAATGTAGCTTTTAATGTTTTTTAAAGCCTCTTAACAACGTTCCAACATAGTATAGCCATAAATATATTGTGGAGATTTTAAAAAACCCGAAAGAAATCAATAAAGTGGTTGTCCCGCAGTTCTCTAAAAACTTCAGCCAATCCTATCGTTCGGACCGAACGATAGGATTGGACAATCCAGCTGTCTGTCTGCTGCATTTCCGCACTGCTTGGATTCACCAATAATCCACCCGGACACATTTTCCGTCTGAACATCCCGGAAGTGAAAGGAGGACAGAATTAGCCGGTGGTCAGTGCTTTCATTTTAAGATAAAAATACCAGAGTCCCCCCCCCCCCCCCC